>JACJUY010001939.1:56490-74460 GCA_014220935.1 Platorchestia sp. MABIK
GACGCCAGGCAACGAAGAGCACAGACTCGGCCTGCACTAATCGCACACCGACAGCCTCTGCAAGATTTCAAAATTTCAACGGGCAGCATGGAGCGGACAGACAGTGGATTGAGCGCCTCGCAAAGAATTGACACCAGCGAGGGCAGTGCAACCAACATCGGCAGCCGCCAAAAATGGGCCGACGCAACGGAGGAGCCTGGGGTGACTCCGTTAAGCACCAAATGGAGACGGCATCACATCAGTGCAATCGAGACATCACAGAAGAGCTAGGGATTTATTTTTGGTGTTGAGAAATTGAACAGTGATATAAGTGTGAGTTAGGTACGAATCAGCACATTGGAAAGTGCTTTTAAATGGCGCGCAAATGGTGTAAAGTGTTTTTTTGGTTCATCGTGTGGTGGAGCACACTCAGCCGAGCTGTGTTATTCGGACATGGAGCGAGAGTTCGAGTGGCTCGTAATGCGAATTGTTCTAGAGTTTTCTGGCACCTTGTGGTGAGCAAGGATGTTACTCTGTCAAACGTTTTCATCATTACTTCGTAATCTCATGTCCTTTAGAATCTTCCTGAAATTTTGTGCAACCGTTAATCATTTGCTCACCCTTAGCAACTTATAATCTTGATTCTCGGTGAGCATTACACTATTTGTCTTTGAGTACCATGTCGCATTGAATCTTTGTGTCAGGAATGTCATGTGTACTTTTCATTATTGCACTCGTGCCCTCTTGATCATTTCGTTTAATTTCTGTGTGCTTTTAACTCGCGTGTTCTACGATAAATAAAAATAAATGAGTGTAATCTTACAAATTTTGTCGTCATTAACCATGCTGGTGAATTAAGGTAAACTCGTGGTGCAACTATGCGAACACTGCTATTTCTAATTTCCATCTGTTCTGTCATCCATTCTCTTTCTGTGTATTTCCATCTTTAATTTCTTTTTCATTCTTCGACTTTTGAGGTTGAAATTCCTCTATCGGTAACGAGAGGCCGAAAGGCCCAGCCTCGTATCGTAACAACTGCAAGTAGTGACCACTACTCATAAGTTTAATGAATCCAATTGGAACGAGTATCAGCTCGTAGTGAGTCCCCAAAAGTACACCACTTTTAATCCGTTTTCTGTAAATTGAGACATTCGGCTCGTTAAAGGCTTTGCCACTGAAACTCTAGTAGCCCCTTCTTCTATTTTTTCAACTGCTTCTACTTCTATATAACTACTACTACCACTACTACTATTACGACTATTACCTAACCAATAAAAAACATATAGGAACTATAATTTCAATCGTACCTAGATCAACATGCCTATGTGGCCTAAATAAAACAGCTCTGGCCATAAATTGAACAGCTGAATTTATTATTAGTATTTTTTGCACAATTTATACCACTAACATTTTCCGAGGTAAAAATAATTTTATGAATAAATTTCAGATCGCTAAATGGAGCCAGTTAAACCCATTTATCGCGCTCATAAATGAGCGAATTATTTCAGTAATATATACTTAGCTCTCTTCTCTTTAACGAATGGATGGTAATGAAAGCACAGAGAGAGAATTTACTTAGGAGAAATAGACCTATTTGAACCGTATCTCTCTGCATGATTGCAAAATTACATCACACCTTCGACCATACAGTTTTGTTTTGAAGAAGCTATCAAAGGTTACAGTCCGTTGCGCAATACATTTGCGTCGTTTCCCGAATATGAGGAGCATATCACATCCGTAGCTGGAGCTTACAAGTCTCCGGGGGACGTGTGACGTCAAGAAACGACCACCTCTCCGCTAAGGCCTTCGGTCTGCGGAGCTCAATTCCTTGAAGTCTGCTTTAGTTTACTATAACGATCGACAATCCTACAAAACCAACCCTGCATTAGCTAAGATGAGGCTATTCATATACATCGCGAGATATTTCCACCGCAAAGACTGGTTCTTGCAGGGTAACTCTGGCCATTAGGTTTGGCATAATTAAAAATAAAATTTTGACCATTTTATGGATAGAATTACTTAGTATTAAATTTCAATATTTTAATAATTCATTTTTACAAAATAATGGCGTTAAATCTATTTCAAAGTTCTCATTATTTACAGTGGCGTTGGATAGTTGGCGTGAACAGAATCAAAACTGCTTATAGTTCATAAAAATTTCCTAATGTTCCTTTTTCTAACACTAGCTAACATTTTCGAACTAAATTAACCCCACCCACTCCGCTGAGAGTGTTCACTTACCTTAGCTAGCTGTATTTTGTGAAACGTAGTCATAACGGTGAGTGGAGCTTTAGAGCCATCCTTCATGCCAAGCATCGCTCGCTGCAGGAATTTAAGGGTTTTGCTGCAAAATTTCGGAAAAGAACGATCGAAGCAGTAATAACTTGCCAGCCAGACCGCCATGCCCAGTAGAGGTCCTTCAAAGACGCACACGTCCTCTCCTTCTGCGATCAGTCTACCCCGAGTAGTTGGCATCAAATTCGGACTATCGAAGACAACCATTGGCAACGGTACCTAGATAAAATTGGCATTAAAAATATGCATACTTTTTAACTCTTTCATAAATGTATTGATAATTTTTTGAAAAATAATCCTCACCGTCGGAACAGCCGTGAAATCCAGGTTTTCTTTCATGAGGATAGCTATCTTGCTTACTGCTGTGCACGCCAACAACTCTGAAATGAGCGAGTATTTAGATAACTAGCTGTCACCATTATAAAAAATAATGTTAAATGCATTACATTAGCAATTGAGTTCTGACCTTTTTGATCATCCGTATCGAGAGATGTGGTCATCTCATAGGCAGTGGAAGCAACCTCCAGAATCCCTTCGGCATATTCAAGAAGATTAGACCTCATTGCAGGGATGATGTCAAACTCGGTAATTCGCATGAATTCGTAGCAGATCTGCAGAGAATGAAACGCTCAAATTATTATTTTCCACATTTGTTATCAACTGCTAGTTTACACACACGTACAATAGCTCGATCGGGAGTCTTGAACACGAATATAAACTCGAATTGTCAGGTACTATTTTAGATATTTTCTTACCTCCAGAGAATCAAACAACGTGGGATAAATTTTTTTCAGAGCTGGGATTGTAATGTTCTGCGCAACAATTAGTTCTCGTCGATGATTGAAAGTTTCCTTCATGCTGACTTCAATTTTTCGGATGTCTTTAGTATAAGCCTTGCCACTTTCACATTTAAGGAAATTTATGTGTTGTTGAATCGACGCCTCATCTTCTGAACTAGGTTTCTTGGGCAAGTAGTTCGGCGCTCCATAAGCAGGTTTACTTTTGTAAGACTGAACGTTGCTTCCCGCGAGTGGGTCTCGTCTTGCTCTCTTTTGGACGACAGCTGGTAGAGACTGGTCCTTTCTGCGGCGTGAGTTACGGGCTTTGGTCGACAGTCTGATCTTCCACAGCTCCTGGGAAACAATTCAGCATCGATGGTTATAAAATATTGAAATTTTAATGAAAATCAACAGGCAATTTATTCGAACTTAAATCATGATGGTGATACTTCCTATACTGGGTTTTCCAATTAAATCCGGTGTATTGAAGTGAATGGAGTAGCTAATACGTCTAGGTATATACATACATATTATACATATTTTCTACATATTTTGTGTATACATATTTTCTCTAATTTTTGTCGCGTTCATAAAATTCTAACAGATGAGCTACAATACTAAGATACACATCATTGTACGGAATGAGCATTGTTCACACTTTTGTTTTACCGTTGAATTGAGAAGTTATCTGAGTGTTAATCATTGACTCGTAGAAATGCTGTTGGGAAGGGAAAATCTCATCAGATACAAGGTAACTCATCAGATACAACTAGCCCTAAATTCTAGGGGTAGTGAAAATATGCTGCTCTTGTACAACGTCAAATTTAAGCTCTAATTCCTATGATTACCTTGGCATCGCTGAAAGAGGAGCACTCTTGCAAGTGAGGGAATTTTCTGAGGAGAGCAGTCGCTACTTCATTATAATTGGTGTGAGTGGGATAGCTGAAAAACGTTAAATATGGAACATAAAATATCCATGTGGTAAGGGGCCGTGGGTTGGTTGTAATGGACCAACAATTGGTAATATAATAAATACCCTTTAGTAAAAAATTACATTATTTCATGGTTCAATTCATTTAATTTAATAAATTTAACAGATCGGTTACTTACTACATTTTCGCACTAAATTTTAGCATGCTCAATCATCCACAGCGACTTTCTATGTTAAATAAACTCACTACGTATACCGGGTGATTTCTTGGTACAGAAAATCTAGAAGTGCAGACCGCTCCTTTTTATTCTGGACAACGCTTGGGTGGAGTGAATTTTTAAGGGCGTCCGGAATTCTCCTGTCTTCAATTATGAATTGTTTGGGCCATTTTTGAACTTTAAATTCGCCATTTTTAGAATTCCTGTTCTCACTTTCATCTTGGGATGGAATGAACTCCGGGCTTCTGGAATGATGTTAATAAATGTTATATTTTATAAATTACACGTATTTGTTCCTAAGATAATTTCAGGCATTTAACAACAAATCTGCAGCAAGAAAACTTACTGAGATCCAGGCTGTAGATACGGTAGACTCAAACTGTCAGGCGGTGGAGTACGATTATTTTTAACACTAGTCGTAGGAGAAGACTCATTCTCAAAGATGAGTTTTACTAAGCCATCCTCCGGAAGATCCGTTTCTTTGATTGAGTAGTAGACGTCAAACTCCTTGTTGTACAGCTCCATCCTACACTGGTCATTTGGCACGATGATATCATGATTTTTCAGCTCTTGAATTGCACTTTCAAGAAATTTATTGGAGGGATCATAATTTAGAAGTACTTTTCTGTTTTTATACTCAATAAAGTAGGGACCCATACTGAAAGAGCTTTTTTGGTTTTAACAGTTGAAAATAGTTCTGAAAATTGAATGTAGATGACATGTGAACAATAAATTAGCTTTTTCTTCCGTGATTGAGATTGAAACTGTTCATAGCAATTGTTAGTTGGTATAATCATTGCATTAATTTTGTTGACTAAGTCGTGATTGTTTTATATTAACGGCAGCAAATTTTCTCAGAGATATTTCTCTCTGATGCAAAAAACAAGTATGCAGATTGTATTAATAATTATGCCCGCCTTGAGCACCTTTTTTTCATACTACGATTGGCTTTCGTTGTATCATTATCTTCCATTATTTCATCCAGATGTGAAAAGGAAGTAAGTTTGAAACAATTCTCAACTTCACTCAAATGCATTCACTGGGTACCGGATTGAAAGACTTGCATCTAGCATTTGAATACAAATAAGGCATTTGAAAACTCATTAATAATAAACTCATCAACTGCATGGAATAAATGTGTCATCTTTCATATTTCCTCATGATATAATTCCGTAATACTAAGCCAATAAAAGGATCAGCCATGAACTCTAAATTTAACAGTAAGAAGTAGAATTTCTTCTTAAATATTGCAGGGTAATGACATAAAAGGTACAACAAACATATTGATAAGTAAAAAAACCAATGTGAGCACTTAATTTGAGATGAACTACAGAAAATTTTGAACAAAATAGCAATCACAATTCAAATTGGGTATATTTTATCATTTACGTTAGGGTAGAGTACTAGTAATTTGCTACTAGATCAATAAAATAACTTTCATTGACATAAAATTCTCAAATAAAACATTTGTAGTCTTCAATGCCAAGAAATTATAGGCCTTTGGGTATTATTGCGGCAGCGGTGCTCCTTGTAATAATGTTTGAGCTATAATTGGATTAGAAGAATTATGCCCAGACAATGCAAATTAGATTATCCATCATAACTATCGCACACTATGAATTTGGTAGTCACTGGAAGTTTCAGTACACACTGAAGCAATAGCCTCAACGCACTACATTCGTCTAAACGATGAATGCATTGCTATCACAAATTACTATACGCGTACATTACGAATCGTAAATGAAAACTGTTGCAATTCACTTGTTTGAGACATGTGGGCAAATTTTCAATGAGCATTATATTAACGACCAGACCGTAACAGATTTAGCGCGAAGCTATCACGTAGGTTGGATTCCATTAATGTAATACTTATTGATGCCTTAACAAGGTTTCTTTCGACTTTTGAACTCATATCACTGGAATATCTGTTGCGCCTGACGTAACATAGATTCTCTGCAAGAGGGCGTTTGTAGCTTCGGGCTAGAAAAAACAGTTTTGCATCAAATTGGGTTAGGTCAGTTGGCGGCGGTGTATGGTTGATATGAAGGCTTCCTAATCTTATTTAATGTGGATTTTTTTAACACCCTTCGAGATTATCCATATTATATTCTGCTTGTTCCTTCCTTAGTTAGTTAGTTAGTCTGTCCGTTACGCTCTCATCAGAGTTTGCGATATCATGGATACCGAATGCTGAGTATTACATTAAAAGACCGCCTTTACATGCATTGATATGTTTGACACTTTATATCAACTTCTCCTAATTGTTAAAAAATATAATCAGAGAACCGTACCTTTTTTCCATGTTTAAGTGATAATTGCGCTGATTATAGCCTTAGAACCACGCAATGGAGCGAAGATTGGAAGCTACTCGCGATAGAATGAGACTCTACCGGCAGCGAATAAGGAATGAACAACGGCAGGAAATCCTTGAAAGGGACAGGCAACGTCAGCAAGTGAGACGAGCTGCAATGAACGATATACAACATGAAAAGTACCTTCAGCGAGACAGTCGAAGAAAGCAAATCATGCGTGAAAATATAGACGAGGAGCAGCAATTTTGGTACCTTGAGCGGCAGAGAAATTTACAGGTTGGGTTGGGTTAGGTTATGTTAGATAATGATGACGGAATTTTACCATGGATCCACGGTTTTTTATGTTTGACATATTTTCAGGAACGGTTCGGTTAGAATAGGATAGGTTAGAATATGTTGTGATGGGTTAGGTTAGAATATGTTGAGATGGGTTAGGTTAGAATATGTTGAGATGGGTTAGGTTAGAATATGCTTTGATGGGTTAGGTTAGAATATGTTGTGATGGGTTAGGTTAGAATTTATTGTGATGGGTTAGGTTAGAATATGTTGTGATGGGTTAGGTTAGAATATATTGTGATGGGTTAGGTTAGAAAGTTTTTTTTTGAATTGGTAAGGCAATGATGACCGAATCCACCTAGCGTAACAATGGCACTGTCCGTGGAATTTCGACGGTCCTGCTAGTTATTATTATTATTCCTCATTTCACAATGTATTAAAGTTTCCTTCATAAATATGTAAAACAACTTTATCGTACAGAAACATAACTTTTCCCCGTAAAGTCTCGCAAGTTGTGTGAGTTTGGAAAACGGTGCACTAATCTAACAAATTTGAAATTCACGAATTTTCAATGGTAAGTTCATAATGTTTGCATGTGAATTAACCAAAATGGTCTTATTCAAAGCATAAATACGAAAGTGCACCATTACTGCACAATTACCCACCTCTGCAGGTGTAATATTGAGAATATATCAAAACACATCTGAGTATAAAAATTGAAAGCACAGTTTAAATCTATTTCAGCTTATTCGTGTATACATTTACATCTATTCAGCTGAGATTAGAGGTCAATTACAAAATATTTTTCAAATGATCTCAAAGGAAGATTTCTAAATAGGTAGGTGGTGCACTTAATATAACACTACTAAAACGTATAATGAGATAATATTGTAACTTTGAAGTTGAAACTAGTTTACCGATTACTTTAAGTATTAATTTTAAACTTTTTCTACAGGACTTTTGAACAATTAAGAATGCACGGGATCACTCAACACAATTACAAGAAATCGATGAAAATGGAGTCGTTGAGTGAGCATCGATTATGGCCAGCAAAATGAGTAAGTTATAATACGCATCTTTCAAATTCTAAAACATTGTCATATTCACTGTCATTATCGAAAGAAAATGAAAAACAGCAAGCGCTCATGGTAGTCAGTGCCAAATACCTTCGAAATATGCATCAAAATGTGTGTTAACCCACGTCAAGAATACATAGCATCTCTGAACTTCATCACTTATTAGTTCCGTTTAAATCCCACTTGGGAACAAAAATTTGAAATCATTTCATACAAGATTATACGAACACACTCCTCGCTCTCCGCGAGCTGCAACAGCACTAACTCCGTAGCCTCAACAGCTAGTCCTGCCAAACGTGCTCTTCTGAGCTGTAGATGTGTCTAGGTCGACACGCCGAGATGTTTCCACGCTTCTTTGGGCAAGAGGGCTCAAGCGCGTTGCCTTATGATCAAATTTATTCAGTATTCAAACAATCCGCCAAGAATGAATCATAGCAATTGCTAATCTGAAAAATTTAGTGCGTTCAAAGTTCATTTGCGTTAGGTTCATCAGGGGTTCCCAACCTTTTTTTTACCCAGCACTTTTAAAGAAATTTTATTTGAACCTTGTACCTCCTGGAATAAAAATGCCAACATATAGCCAATATCCTATTATTTACCTGTACTTTTCTTGCACCCTCCTGGAATATTGTCTCGCACCTCCAGAGGGTGCGAGCACCCCAGGTTGGGAACCTCCGCCCTAGGTTTTGGTTGAGTTAACTGGATTTGTAGCTAGAGGGCTAAATTTACTCGTTGAATGAAGTTTGCAAGTTTTTCTTAAGTTGGGGAAAATAACCACTTTTATGATATTTGTCGTTTCTATGGTATAGTAGAAAATTAATTTTGCACTAAACTTAATTTTTCTCACGTCTAATTCGCTTCTTATTTGCACTTCAATGTTTTTTCAGGCGTGAATCTTTATTGAACAGTGTCTGGTAGATTTCATGTTGCATATTCCTTAGAGCTGAATAAACTACTAAACTATTTTTGGTCACAGGGCCAATAGCAATTTGACTTGTTTATGATCTTAATATTTACTGAAAATCGGGATAACACAGAGGCTTAATTGCAACTTTGTTACTAAAAGCCTAAAAGTGCATGGGGACTGGGTCACTGATAGATCTTCCTGGATTCGCTTCTGGGTAAACGAAAAACCCGTTCTGCCATGTTGGGATTTCCCTAAATGGCTGCTTCTGCCGGATTTTCGTTGTCTGTCATTCGCTACACTGCAACACGTTGAAATGATTTCAACGTCTTATGCGTGTATTGAAGCGTTTTATATTCAAGAACAAAGCTTTTATTTGAACCTATGATTTTACTGCAGAAAGTATTCGTTTTAATAGGTTAACTAATACATATTTATATTTTTCAGTTAAGTGTAACAAATAAACTAATGTTAGTTGATCGTTACAGTGGTGGCGTGAAGTTTTAACTTGGAATCTTTGAATTTAAAATCTATATAAAAGAATTTGTTTTTCAATGATCTAGGTATAGCTGTAAAATTATGTTTGCTTCATAGAAATTTTTTTGTGCATCTAACTTTTAGTTTCTAAAAGGTCAACCACCCAGTAAAAGATGACAAACATGACCATTAAAGAGGAATTAAGAGCCGTGCATACATCGAAAAGTGTTGAACGTTCATTCACGAGGTTGAGCTGTGACATGGGATGAGTAAAATTTGTGAGTAATAGTTCGGACAGGTGGAGTTGCAAATGAGAGTACAGTTGTGTGGTGTGGCCCGACACAGATGTGAAGTTGAATAATCAGAGAGGTCTGTGAGATTTAGAGCGACAAAAGGGCCAACTAGACAGGGAGAGTGGGAGGGAGTAAGGGGGCGCGGGAGAATGTTTGGAGAGTTTGTTCAAGGTGTATGACGCTCCGCCCAGGGGAGGGAGGAGAAGGGGAGGAAGAGTCGATTCGGGAGTGGTGTGCTTCAGCATGGTGCTTATGTGGCACATGCTTACACTCTGAAAATACAAGTGGATTTGTTGTCTAGTTTGTCAAAGTTACTATCAATATGACAGGTTTCAATTGTGTTATGAGATATATATACAATCCTAGTCTGCTTTACAGAGGAGGAAATGTAATGAGCGTAGAATTGCAGCGAGATGTGGCACCACCGCTCGCAGGCAGCAGATGGCCTGAAAGTTTCCCAATCCCGCCACGTTCACGTGCGCCACGTTTTAACGTAAACATACTTGAAACATTGGGACTCAACTCTCTTGTTTTTTTAATCTGAGTTTTGAAATATTTAAATCACTTAAGATTCTTGTATTCATTCTCTAATTCACATCTATTATTCTGCGTTCTAATCTTGTATAATAAGGGATGAATGCTGCGAGAAGTACTGAGTTGTCTATTTTTTCGTGTGGCCTGAATGCTTAAAAAAATCCCTCCAACACCAAGCACTCTGTCTCTAGCTCAGTACTATAGGATCATGCTCGTTTGATACGCCTTTATTTTAGCGATAAAGTTATAAATACATAAAGTGTGGGAGTTGTCTGACAAACACCTTAAATACAAACAGTAGATTTACGTGAATGACTGTATACTTGACGATGTGAGTCATGTAGTCATGAATTCTGTATAGGTGGTCATTAACCTCAATTTCACGGAAATTCTATGACTAATACCTACAGATGATACAGTAGTCTTTTCCGGTAAAAATGACGTCTCCACAGAGGCTATTTATTAACCCTATAAACTCGTTACAGACACCGATTGTTTATTGTCTTTAAAATGATTTCTCTTTGCATCAAAAAATATTTCTTTCCACCGGTCTATTCACAATTAATCATTCTGACACTCTTCATCTATGGGACAATGAGCATCAAGGTCCTTTGCCCTCATTAAATGGGTTTGGAACGTTTTTGTTTCAGGCTGTGAATTTGCAATATGAGATGAAATATAGCCATCGCCTGACAGTAAAATGGTGTAAAAGATATCACACAATGCTTGCATTGGACCGTCAACACATAAAATTGTAATCTGGTTTGTTTCGCCGAACTATGAAATTATGAGCTAGAGTATACTTCAACTAGTGCAACCGTTATTCTTCACATTTTTCCGGGCGGAATGTAGGCAACCTCTTCTTTATGTGATGTATACTAATACCTTTTTCTCGAAAAACATAGTGTACTCTGTAAAAATACAATGTACTCCGTCCTCATTAATTAATACGATTTTTTACTATGGCTCGTCTGCACTTATTAATCCGCCTTTCTATAAACATGGCCTTAAAAGTTAAAAAAGGTATCTCCGTTCATATTGATTAATACGATATTTTAATATGGCTCGTCTTCACTCATTAATATGCCTTTTTATAAACATGTTCTTAAAAGTTAAAAAAGGATGCATTTTTAATGTCTGTGTATTTACACTGGAAGTTTCATTTGAAGTGCGATGAAACTGGGATTCAAAATTCGTTGTGAGAAAGTTATATTAATCAAATTTTTTCATCATTCGTTAAACTCTCTGGATTTTAATTTTTTTCAATTTAGCAAACCGTTGGGAAAACTTCATAGTATTTTTTATTGCTACATGCCATTGGTGAAATAAGAAATACGGCATGCTTTGTAGAATCGAAAATAAAGAATTAAAATGGCTCATAAGGATGACATGTAACCCATTTGAGCCTATCCTTCAAGGTGTAAAACAAACGTCTAAACATAGTGTAGTAATGAACATAGTGATGAAACGTAGTGTAAAGCTGGAAAATACTTCCGAAGAATATTCTGGTCCTTTCAAATTTGCAAGTGAAATTTTGTACCGACGCTTGTAGAATATTTCGAAGAATTCCTGAGTATGATCCCAAGTTTAAAGTAATAAGCACCATGCAGACATGTCTCCTACCCCAAAGTTCGCAGGGACGAGAACAGAAAGAGGTATTAGATGGATTTTTTTTTGTCATCATTCGTGTCTGCTGCAATAGCAAATCATAATCGTTTACATTGCTACGTGAAAGTACATTATCAACAGATAGAAAAATGATAGTAAGTAACATTTTAATTATAATCTTATGCTCTGTTACAGGTAATAAATGACGCTAGCGTGCAGTTCGTACATTGACAAATGCATCATGCGTAAATACATCTGCAAATATCGCAGACTCAATAAAAAAATTAACGTTATATGCCTTTCCGATACTATCTACCAATAGTAAAAAAACAATAAATATAAAAACATTTCTTAGAAATAGTGATGCATGATCTTTCCACCGATACTTCGCAGATCTAGGTGACAATTCCGTAACTACGACGTTGGGACGGGCTCAGTGGACGAACTTTCACCTGAACACGGACGATCCTTGAACCTCCAGGGTCCTCAGCGCCTCCTTGCATGTTGTGTGGAGGAGGGGCAATGACCCCAGGATCATTGGCAACTGCCAGCCTATTGGATTTAAAAATAGAAAACAATGATGCAGATGTGAGGCGTCCAAAATTCGTGAGCAATTTATACTCTAAAAGTTATGACTCAATCTATACCACGTTGATGCTCTTAACTTCTTCGTAACTTGTAAAGCGATGCAATCTAGTCTAAATCTTCATGGATAATTTATTTTACCTTTACTAAAATATGATTTAGAAGAAAATGTATGGAGATGGTTGACTAGATAGGCAAGACTTTCCCGTAGTCATGAATATTTTGGCCTTGTAAATAATCGTGTAATTTTCCATTCTTAAATGGATTCTAAAATAGTTCATCAAGAGGACTTTTCGGATCGCTTTTGAGTTAAAATTAAGATTCACGAGTTAGCAGCACGTAATTTGCTAATAAATGAGTGAATGAACATTTGATAAACTGCGCTGACAGAATTCTGTTTTGCATTAGACATTTGTTTTACATCTTGGGGGATCGGCTCAAATAGCGCATAATTTTTCATCGTTCCAACTACATGTTCATCAGGCAAACGAAAGACTTTACAAATATTTTTTCAAAACTTTCAGACGAATAAGAATTTTTTGTATTTTCAAATCGATGTCCGCTGTAATATGACTTGCTGGCTGGTTCCATCATTCGTTCTTCCATCATTCAGTTCCATCATTCGTTTGAAAAGGTGTGTGACGGAGAATTAACGACAATTGAATCTAAGTTTCAAGAATTAGATTCCCTTCGGTTAATGGCCGCCGCTCGAAATAAATAAATAAACGAAATAGCGCAGTATCGAAATTTATAATCATACATGTGAGGCATCCGGAAAATGCAGAGCAAATTTCAAATCAATCTCACTCCTTGCTCTGTAGTTGAAACCGTTTTTAGGCAATTTATAGCGATAATCATATAAATGGTAATGCATCCTTGGAATTAATTTCCGATTATTAATTTTTTAATTGTATTTACGCTGTAAATATTTATTTTCTGATTCCAAAAACATGCCCAGAACGCCTGTGTTTATATTAGGACCAATTGGAATAAATAGAGTCCTTTCTTTTAATTTAAGACTAAATAAATCGTTTCAGCAATTGTTATTTTCATGTCCTCAGGTAAATAATCAGTGCTTATTCAAATTCACACCCTTACTAGCTTTCGATGCGCATCTAAATTCCATCAGAATGTGAGTTATTTTTTTAATTTAAAGTGTATAAATTCAGCAAGAATCATGAATGCCATATTTGAGCTACAAATTACAAAGAATTTCTTTTTGTACTTCTGACGCTTAAATGTTTCTTCGTATATTTGTGGCCTGGGTGCAGTCTTATCAATACTTTGAAGAGTTCTATTTTTTATATTAGAGATTTAACTTATTATTACTTCTTGCTTCTTGAATCCAAATATAGCTGTTTAATTTCATTACATATGTGCTGACAAGTGTTTTTAGCTCTGAATCTGTGTGTAAAATTTTGAGCTACGTACATGATATCGTTAATCATATACCTGCTGGTCAAGCTCTTTTGATCTCAATGCCGCAACGCAATTTTAAATCTTCATATATTCTATAATGACTGGAATAATTGTAATTATAGTTCATTATCAGTGTAATTATAGGTCATATGTGTAATTATAGGTTAATTATAGTAATAAATCATATATAGGTCATTATCAGTGTCCCGTCATATACTTGCAGTTCAAAGTCTTCGATGCAACGAGAAACTTTTGTGAGTTTTTAATTCCTAAGACTTTGTTTACGTACCATAACTTTATTATTTGGATCATTCTCAACTATATGAACTAATGAGTAAGTAGATATATTCGTAGAAACTCCGAGGAAGGGTATTCACAGGAAAAGATTTCCGGAAACACGTAGGTTGAGCAGGACGTATTTGTCTAGCTTTCTTTCTATGGTATTTAATTTTAAGAAACTGTATATTTCATTAGTTTCATGCAAGGAATAATAGTTTTCAATGTACAAAATTAAGGTAAAATAGACTTTGTTCAAATACATATTCTATTTTCTTCGCAAGATCAGAGACGAATTAGTAGTATTCGATTTTACCACTTGCACCGTTTCTCCTGAATTCGGTGTGTAAATTTTAACACTCGTATGCGTATCTACGTTCTATTTTAAACTCCTGTATCTACTGGCTGAATGATGTAATACCAGAGGAGCGGAATGATTACGATCTCGGAGCATTCAGTGTAGCTGCAAATGTATCTTATTGTTAGAAAACATGATTCTAGTCGTTTATTGTACTCTAACCAGTCCATGTTTCATAATTAGATGTCCGATACATGTTTTCGAGGGCATGTGAAGAGTTAGTCACAATTTTGGCTTTTATTCATTGATGATTTTGATTACCAGATCCATGACTCAGATGCTGAGAACATGCTTCTTCATCTACGACTCGCCTATCATTCCCCCATTGCTTAACTAACAGTCTTTCCTTGGTGGGAGAGACAGACTTATCTCCTCTTTCTTCGCAATTCGTGCGTTATGCATTCCCAATCACTAGTAAAATTTCCAATTTATTCATATGTACTTCTGAGCTCTGTTGCACTTTTGCCCAATTGCTGTAAAAGCCTTCGATACTGTGTAGCTGATTAAAATGCAATATAATTACAGTCCCAAGCCAAACAGTCTGTATTCTATTTACTGAAAGTTACGCTAAAGTTGAAATATTTTCAGTGTTTCAAGGGGACTTCACGCTCCTTTTAGACAAGTACGTCGAGTGTGCTCGTCATACGTTGAAACAAAGGATCTCAAGACGCAAAGGAGTAACGGTGCAATACTTGGTTGACTGATTCCGTCTTCACGTAATTACTCACGACAATTTTCCGATGTTAGGGCAAATGTGCACTTCTCTTGATTTAGCTAGTTTTAAAATCCTTGGTTGAGTTTAAAAATTAACTCGTTTCCCATAACGTCCTGGAATCATGTCTGTTGAACATTTTTAAAGAGGAATATTCAAGTCTTGATTCATTTATGATGATTAAGTTTTGTTTTCGACCGTTGTTTGACTAATTTTCGGGCGAAAAACATATGTAGAATAATTTAGGTTATCTGATGTAAAAAGAGCACAGTATTTTTCTTTTAAATTTCTGGTAAGTTTTCTGAATAGATGATTTTCTATAATGAGACTTTTGACGTAAAATTTCGTTGCCGTAAGTCATTAAAAACCTCATGAATTAGTTATACACGACGCAGTTTCATGATTACGCCAAACGTGGCATGAGTCCGCAGATGATATTTCTGAGCATGGATAACTGCTCTGAGCACATCTGAGTTCACAGCCGCAAAGCAGCGAAAGAAGTCTATCCGTCAGTTCAACAATTTCAAACCATGGTATTGAGGCGGTAAAGCTCTGATGATTCCTGGCCTGGGGATTTTCCCTCGACGCACCTGTAGTAGAAAACTTTTCTTACGAGTGTTTCCATTCCTGTTTCTTATCACTCCATCTCGTCGCTAGCTCTGTCTACCGGGATATTGAACCGTTTTTCTAAGCATAATAGTCGTAATTTGAAGTTGTGCGTATAGTACATTCTATAACGGATTTTTTAGCTGAATCAGTACCTTGAACTACGTGCGCAATACTTTCAAGAATTAATTAACTTCCATTCATACAATGTAGGACGTTATATATTCATGTGAATGTAGGACCGGCAACTTAGCATTGAAATTAAATTGAATCATTTTGAAAGAAACAATTTTGTCGAAGCAACCGACCTCTTCTGTATGTTTTCGATACTCTCACAGCTTACTTCATCCTTCAAATTTTTACACAAAATTGCCCTGCAACACTCATCGAGTGAGTACTGTGGTTGAACTTAACTTCTTTACATAATTTTTGGGCTCATGTAGTCCGTATAAAAAAGGTACTCAAAATGTGAACCTCAGTATACACGGTTCGTTTTTCTAATGATTGGCTTCTAAACTCGAAGTTCTTGTACTGTAATACGCACGAGAACAGACGTATCAGATCGATTTTAAACTTTTCACACTCAATCAACAGGTTTTTTACTTTTTACTTGTCAGAATATTTTCGAATGTCTATTTTATCGTTTAGATAATATCAGGGATATATGAAAGCCAACAGTACAAACTTTGAAATTAAATATGAAAACTTTAAAAAATGACTGTCATCATAAAGCAAAAATCCAAACGTTTGTTTTCACGACATGAAATTTCAAAGTTGCATAGTATGATGAGGGTGGTCTCCTGAGCCAGTGATGAAATCTCATACTACATGAAGTTCATCTCAGGATTTTAATTACAAATCTTGAGAATATGCACCTTTACGTCAATTCAGGTTTGGTACCCACTCCGAAGCGATTCGCGGAGACGATACAGCACTCATTAGCAGACCGCATCGAGTCCCGCAGCGCCAACTATCCTTTCAAACATGATCCATTTTCGTTTTTCTAGAATTTGTTAAGCGATTCATATTGTCGGAGCAATCATACCGGTGAAAAATCACTCAATTTAAAAATGCTGTAATTTGTACTATATTAGTGATAGAAGGCTAAAATAGGTTTCATTGAAACGAGCTGGATTTAAAGTTTTTATTAACTGCAATGATTTTGTGTTAGGCATAGCTTTCAAATAAATGTGACATTCATCGCCTAATAACCCCCGATCTCTAGACTGCGGTGAGATTTCTTGGTGGCATTACATTTTATTTGGTTTTAAATAAAGTTCATTTTTTTGAGAATAAACTGGGCAGAAGTTTTCTTTCCTTGTCTCAGCAGACTATTTTCTTACTGATTCCGTTTTATCATTGTTAATCAAAATCCTTACCATGTTAATTCTTGTTTCTGTCCTCGTATGCAAATTAATAAAATTATTGAAATAAAATAAAAATTTAAACATTACGCTTTTTAATCAACCTACTTCACCTTTCTAGCACTAATATTTTACAAACTCGGCACACAGCATTTTTAAATTGACTACTTTTCAAGCGGACATACAGTAGAATGTTCACTGATAGCAGATGATCATTACATGAACGAACGTTGTCGTAATTTGTGGATCTAAGGTAATGTAGAGTAAGAATTATGATCTTGATTCGGTATTCGATTTTCATGAATCGACACTTAATCCGTTCGATGAAACTTTGCCATGAAAAAAATACTTCGAGGTTTTATAACTGACGAAGTTTGCAGCATACTAAAAATTTGATGCAAATTTTCTGATAAATGAGTCATTTTTACAGCCTCACAATCAAGTCAGTGACTCCAGTTAATACGATTGAGTTGACTGCACAAAGGTATAACACGCCAGCTGAGATATTTGTTCGGAAACTTCCATCTGAAAGTCTTTGCAATCCAGCAATTGTTTTCTTTCCACTGTGTGCTTACACCAATAGAAGATAACGTTCATTCCTAAGAAAACATTTCATGAAACGTAACATATTTTATTCCAAGCTACTGAAGTTACGAAAGCGGAATGAAACAAGACAAATATTATTTTCTTCATTGAAGGAACAATAGTATATATTTCGATCATATTCGATATCAGAACATGTAAATCATACAAGTATAGGTAACATCGGTAAAAGTATTAGCATACATTTAACTCTCAAGTTCCGGTCATTTTGTTTTCGTGAATGGAATAAATATAAAATCTGTTAAATCCAATATTTTGATTCAGCAAGAGGGTATCTCAAATTTCCTTATTCAAGAAGCCATGAAATAAGTTTTTAAATAATGAAGACACAAGTAGTAACTCGAAATAAGAGTCCGAGGTTCCTT
>JACJUY010001939.1:78072-109215 GCA_014220935.1 Platorchestia sp. MABIK
TAAGTTTACTTCGTTTACTCCTCCCCTCCTGTCCTGTCTCTCTCTATTTTCAGCCCCCAAACAGGCTTTACTACACTGTTTACATGATGTTCTTGCTACTATGAAGAATGTATCATATCCGTAAACGTTATGAGTCAATTATAAACTTTGTTTGACTGAAATTTCAAATATTCATTGTGCTGATATTTTGAAAGTCTTGAATGAAAGCTTAATAAATATTTTTAGTTAGCAATCAGTTGTCCCTATTTATCTAGAACTGAGATCTACTGCTCAGTGTTTTGCACCAACGAAGATGTGCCTAGCAGATTCAACGATCTCCTTCAATGGCAATTGTAAACTGCCTCTGTTAGGAAATTCATCCGGAATGTTTTCTAATTTTGAAACATAGCACCAATTTCAATTATAGTAGCGACTCCATTGGTAATGCCTAATGAAATACACATTAGAGTCAGCATGGCGAGAAAAAAAGTAATTTTAGCTCCTATATTCCTAATGATCTGCAAAAAAGAATTAAATCACAGAAACACACTTCGCGTAACAACTACGTTTAGAGATATTGCGCTAAGATGAATGTATTGTTTCTTGCGCTTGACGATTGATGATTGTAAATGTGTTTCGTTATAACCTGCGAGTGATTAGCCTGACGAGACGAGACTTCAAGGACAACCCAAGAACAGGTCACGTGGGTCGTTTCTGTCGCCAGAAAGCGAATTATAGAAAGCACAACAAATGCCTACTTTATGAAACTTTGTTTCAATGGGAGAAGTATTTTAGGACCTATCTAAATGATTAACAGTAATTTTCTACAGTTAACATTGTTTACTTCAACTGATATTCAGTTAAGCGTTCGAGTTTCAGTCAAGTTGTGTATGTTTTCAATGTAAGGTTTGCGAACGCGGTGGTCTAGATAAAGACTAAGTGGTGCATCCTTAATTTAATAACTTTTGGGACAACTTATATTATATAATGATTTTTCAATAGGCCAATTGTTAGTTGAGTTTTTGTTGAAACAGGAATTTCAAACTCCTAAGAATAAAATTCTAACCTTGTTTTGATTTTCCATACGTACTCGTACAAGTACTATTATTATTACTAGTCCACCCCCTTGAAAATTCTTGAGTAGATTTTATTTTATTTCAATTTTTTGAAGTAAGAAAAAAGCGGAATGAAATAAAGGCCGAAAGAAATAAAAAAATAACTTTCTCATGAGTTGATGAGGCCGAGAGAACACGACCCATCAAAAATGTATAATAACGATCGACAAATCACATGACACACGTTCCTATTTCCTAACGATACACGTTATATTCCTTCCGATCCGAATCTGAGGGATTTAATGCACCGAAGAAAATGTGGAGTTGAAGCTTGTATCACAGATACGCTCATCACACACTTTCGGCTGGCTTCGGACAGACGGACGCGGCTCTTATTAGAGTATAGATTATTATTTTTGGATTTTCACGCCGTTTTCGAAACTCAGACGAAATCACAGCGTAATTTGGTAGCGATGCAGCATTCAGCAGTCCTTAACCTGTGAATTTGCGGGGATGAGGGTTATCCCAAACCAGTTTTAGTGCCATGGTGTGTACTTGTACAAGTACTGTAGAGGGAAAAATATGTATGCAACTGCCATTTTAGATGCTCGACCAAATATTTATTTGGCGGGTATGAGCTAAATTTGACAGAATTAGCAGCCGACATGAAAGAGCAAAGAGTAAAATAGAAATTACACGAATAAAAATTGAAAAATTTGAAAGTATTTCAGTCATTTAAATTATGACAAATTTAAAATCCTCCATTTTATTTTTTATTTGGCAGTAGTAAAAATTTATGATTCTGTATAAGGTTGTAAACTCTAATCTCTTTTTAGTGCATTTTTAAAGATCGAATGAGGTAAATTCGCGTGGAAGGACGCTCCATTTCTTTCTCCAAAAGTGTTAACATTGTTGTTTAACGTCATGTTTACTGGTACTAATGTAGCACTTATATAAAAGTTGACAAACTTCATCTATTTTTTTAGCGATTGGTTAACTTTGGCAGCCCGCATTACTTTGTTGTTTGGAGAGATTTCACGAGGAATTCAGACGTCCAAATCTCTCCAATCTTTTTCAGATGCAGTAGACCAACGTGCATCAATCTTTGGGACAATGTTCTGATTGTTTGTCGAAGGTTTTCCTCCACTGCAGCTTTCAAATGTTCACCATCCAAAAGACAGTGTCTCCCCCTTCCAGGCTCATCAGTAAAATCGAAATTGTGTTCTTTAAATTTCAAAAACCATCTACGGCAGTTTTTAATACTCACACCTTCTGGATGGACAGCTTTATGTTTTTCACAGCTGGTGTTGAATTGCTACCTTTGTGGCGTTCATACAGTATGCAATGACGCATATGATTCACATAGAATTTTTTCTCTTCCATGGGCTATAGATGCATTTAAAATATCAACGCAAGTAGATTAAATTAAATGTGAAATCTCATTAAATATCTGACATCTAGTTTGACCTTGAAAAGGGCTGTTTGTACTTAGCATGTATTAAAGTTTGGTTGAAGAAAAGAGGACAGGACTTTTCGGCACTCCTGATTAGTAACTTTATTACCCACTCACGGTTGGCGCAGTAGCTTGTTCGGAAAGGGTTGCATCGTGCCCTTAATTTTAGAGTGTAGATTAGATTATTAGTTAGTTTAAGCCTCCCTATCCTCAACAAATGAGATCCAAAGAGAGGAAGGAAGAAGGCACCATTTAGTATGGAGTTAAGGGAACATGGAATCTATGCAGAAAGGGCATAGAAACAGTAAGATGAGAAAGAAGTTCATGAAACAAGATCAAAGTTGAAGAAGAAAGCAGTAGGAGCTGAAAAACAGGACAGCAGTGAACCGAAAAAAGATGGTCCGTAACGAAAAAAAAAACCTACGTTATTTTAACAAAAAAGAAAGCCTACCTAACCTTTAGCTCGGGCCCTCACATTGTCCCCCTGGGAGCGCTATTTTAGAGTGTATTCTCAGCCGCATTAAACCACTGATGGTTCTAACTTGGATGAACGCGCTTCTTGAAGGAAAACGTATCTCTTTGAGGTATTCATTTATGTTCTTGACGCTCTTTCTGTCTCTGCAGCCTCGTCAGTTTCTCATTTCTAACATTCTAGATCTCTAGCCAGCATTGTGCTGGCTAGGGATCCAGCACATAGTAGTGTTCTCATCTCAGTCACCAGGGTTAAGATCAGTTATTACTCTTGAGTGGATACCGCACGGCTTCATCAAATTTAATAGAGAAGTACAGGCAGTCAGACTATTATAACAATACGTTGATCTGCTGCGGTAGGAGCGCATACTGCCGACAGTATGGCACAGGGGTTCTTAACCTTTGTTGTCAGTGACCTAAAATCTACCCAATATAAAATTTTTTGTGCATGATATCATTCTTTTGAAAACAGGTTAATGTAGGTTAACACAAACAGGTTATAGAAACCCATAGCGACCCAATGAACAGACTTGGCGACCTAACTTTGGATCGCGACCCAGGGGTTAAGAACCACTGGTATGGCATATAACTCAGCAGTTTTTACCGAAGCTTCTGAAGAGAGTTTAAAGGCAAGTACCTTCAGTCCGTGGACGACCGCTTTTGCCGTGCCATGTTCAGTATAACAACCATCACTGAAGAAAGCTGTTACAACTGCCGGCAACAATACTTATACTACACATGGTAACTGTGACAATCTTCGAAATCGTAGCAGAAATCAATGAGGAAGCTGAACTAGAACGTTGTCGCGAGGCCAAACGGTAGAGCGATTTATCAGTAATTTGTAGTACTTCGGTCACTCAGAAAGCGTAGTTGCATGTTCTTCCTAAGGACACTTTTTCTGCCTATAATTGTTACTACCGTCAATATCCTTAATTCGATGATTGTTTTTCAGGTTAATTAAAAGACTAAAACTATTTGAAGCTTTTAACTAAGAAATTTGACACAGTCTTTTTCACCTAATTTCGAAAAAATTAACTTTACACGTTTCCTGCGTACAATTTCCTGCCTCCGAACTTGTGTGAAAAAAAATCATTACAATGATAATGCACAAGACACAGAACACAATGAAAAAAGAAATATGGTGGAAAGGGAGACGGACCAATAAACAAAGAGCTACGAAACCTACTCTCCATAAGAAAACGTTACTATCTGCTACCGGAGCACCTCAGTACAATGCACACGTGTCCCGAAGCACATTTTTAGCGATGAAGCCGGCATTTCAGTAACTGTCGCATGAAATTTAATAAAGTTATGAACCCACTAATAAAAAACGGACAATCGGAGGAAATACTAAAACATGCCGGAAGATACTAACACCACACTCGTTGGAGAACACTTTCGAATATTCATTGTCATTTAAACAAACACAAAGAAGAAATCCGTACCAATAGAAAGGATAGAAAAACATGATCTGATCAATAATTAGTCCAGGCGAAAATTACACAACGAAGGAAGCACATTTGGTACACAACTTAAACAAACTCATTTCCATGATAATTATTGAAATTAAGACTAAGATAACATTCATTTAGATAAACACCACGATGCTCAACAGATGGGTAGAGAAAATTTATTTACATAACAAACTTGCTCCTGTCAATCATGAAATCGTATTTCGCCCAACTGTCCACATGAAGGAATAGCAACTGAAGAAGACTTCCACATAGCAGTAACGCAATTCGAAGCCTCAATCTCGCGACAGGCAAGAAACAACTAAGCAGTGAAACGATCTCATGAAACGTCATGTATCACAAATCAATTATGTATAATAGATCAGCGACTTATAGTATTTACTAGAGAGTTTGACGAGAAAATAATAAGAAAAAGTATTTCACAGAACTCCGTAACACTTCATAAAGTAAGTTTATTTCTCACTAGTACATGTTGAGCCAATGCCAACTAGAATACGAAGTTCGCAGATAACCTTAAATAAAGATGAGCACGGTTTTACACATCAACACAAACTATTTTCGTGTGAACAGATTTACACTGATTACTAGCTTAAGGGCACAGAACCAGCTTCTCTTAGCTTACGTAAGCACAGTTGTGTATCACAGATCATAAAAAGGCAAAACGACGTTATTGTTTACGCTAACGCCCCAAATATTTTTCTCTCAGTTCGTTTCACGACCATCGCAAGCTACGACAATTCAAAAATAGATTGCGATTACATGTCAAAGCCTCACGTTTGAAAACCTAGAAATGAATCGAGAGATGAGTAAAGCGCCACAAATAACAAGTATTACATGAAGTGAAAGAATTTGTTCAACATTTCACCCATCCATCATCTGCATACAAAAATACAATTTCAGTTAATGCTTATACAAGAAAAATTTACATTGCATAATTTTATGTACATTCAAATCTGCCTAATTCAAACAATGTACATAGCCGCTTGTGCCAAAAAACCCTATTAAAGCCACCGCTTTGGAGAAAATCACTAAAAATTCGACACCTAAAGACAGCAAAGAAACAGATCGATGGGGGTTTAGAAACAGTACCTTCTCGCTTCAAAAAATGAAGAGAAGAGAAGACAAAATCGTCTAACTTGAGGTTACATCATTTTTACTACAACTACTTCCACAAGGTAAGGAAATAAGACGCGAATATTAATACCCTGCCTGACACTATAAATGTTCCGGCACACAAGTTATCCTAAAACCTATGTGCACAGATTACTTCACATGAAAAACGTGAATGTCACTTATGTATTGACGAAGATGGATTCAGCAAGCACGAGTTCGATCTACAGCTCGGAACGGATGATACGGATAACTAAATCTAAAACCGATTTCCTTACCCTTCTCTCAAAGGCCACAGTGTGATCGCTGTACGATGGTAACAAATCGCATTCCAAGAAACTTAATAAGGTGAAATACATCGTTCTCCATTCGAAGAATTTTGGCATGGTTAATTTTGCAAGGAATTTGTACATATATTGTAATTATTACTCGTATAACATACTGGGTTTTTCTACCGAAAACGTTAACGTTAAAAAGGAGCTAAGTGTATTTAAAGTTGTATCACTAGATCGTTTCGTAATATTTAGATATTAATTTTGGTCACCGCCCCTTTGCAGTATGGTTATTCTAAAAGATGGATTTTTGTCCGATGATCGCATTCAGACCCTAATTAGTGAGTATTAAAATCAGATGATGTTTAAATATCTAGAAAGAAAAAGTGGAACTCGTGATGGAACATTAGCAAAAATAATTATGAACTGAGACGTGATTCACCCGAGCATGAAACAAGAATCCCGCTACATATTTCCAGGAGATTCACATTCCTTAATGGAAGTTCAAAATTCCAAATTCCAAATGGAAGTTCGGCCAAAAAAATGACCTTTCTCCAGAAAATAAGATGCCTCTACTGCCTAACACCAAACTAAATAAGTGAAAATAAATTATGTACTCTACTACACACACACCCGTTTTACAATTCCTGCAGATATCCAAGAAAAAATACAAAATCAACTTCTTAAGAGTCATCATAGGTTTTTTACACACATCTGACAATGAATGACCCATTCATTTGTGACAATTTTCAGACAAGTAGTTCTATTCTTCCACAGTGCAGCTGGATCATCTAGAATCAGTCATGAGGCTAAAAATCGGTGGGAAAACGGAGAACGTGTTGTATTCAGCGTATTTGCTCTTAGCCTATTTTCAAATAGCAAGATAAGTGCATTATTCGTTCATCTTAAACGCAATCCACTGTTGAGTTCGACAGTGATCTGACATCAACAAGACACTATAAAAATGACTGCATCCTATCCAAATAGTACAAAATAGGTACAACGATACTCAAAATAATGAGGAGAAATGATGAATTTATTACAGAGAGGAAATAGTTAAACCGTATATTTTTGTAACCGTAACAAGAGCAAAACATTTATGAAATCTCAGCTGTCCACATTATTGTGGGCTGCATTTGTCATGCAAAATTTAAAGTCTCCACCCATTTCAACAATATGTTTCCAAAATAACTTTAATTCACCATGATTCACGAAGCTTCTTCGTTTTTCTCCAATGCTTAAGATTGCACTGAATAGGAGAACAGTTATTTTTTCTACCTACACATCCGGATGGGTATGTAGACTACTTGAAATTGACAGGCACACTGAAATACTTTGAATTCAGAAACTTCGAGTAATACTTCTACCTGCATCTACCGCCAACTTCTCAAATGGCCATTCAGCAATAAAGGCACACTTGCTACACTAGGCACAAGCAAGCATCAAAAGGAAAAAAGGATTTTTAGCAATTTTACACACAAAATTTGCTATGAAGACACCTATGTGAATCGCAAGCGAGCAGATAAGCAGCAGATGAGGCCAAACATTCGTCAGCAACTTCTTGTCATAGAAAGTGCAGTGCACGAATTAAAAAAAGGCTTCATCACCGAGTGCAGGTTGCAAAGCGCTCAAGAACACGGCGTGGGCAAAGCTACAGGTATGTCCGTCTAGCTGCACAACGAAATCGGTCGCACAAATGCGCTGGTGAAAAATAGTCTAATATAGTACACGGCACACCATAAATTCAAACCCTTCTATTAATGATGAATTGAACTACCATCCGAAAATAAACATTCATGTAAAATTTATAAAGCCACGGTTTGTTACATTTTCGAGCAAGTGTTTTCACACATTCTTTCGATCCTCTTCACACCGAATAGATTTAACAAATCCATCATTGAGAGAGGAAAATAAGATCAGTTCTAAATATTTAAAATTAATGCATGTCACTTGTTTTGTGGAGTAACCTCGCAATTTCATTTCCAATAGAGAGGAACGCTGTTCCAGTAATATTAGGATTCCGAGTTAGTTTAAGCCTTCTTAAGCACAACAAAGCTGATCCAAAGAGAGAGGAAGGATGAAGGCACCATTTAACATGGAAACGACGAATCGATGCACAAGGTGTGTTCCCACATACGTGCATAGAAACAGCAAGCTCGGAAGGAAGTTTAAGAAGTAAGATGACAGTGAAAAAATCATTACGTGTTGTTAAGAAAAACAGCAGTGAACCGGAAAAAAAAATCGATAAAAGGCCAAAAAAGTCGATAACAGGCCCAAAAACTTATCCTATTTGAAAAAAAAAAAGTTGACTTGACCTTCAGTTTAGGACCTCGCATTACCCTCTGGGAGCGCTAATTATCTTTAATACACTAGTCGTATCCTCCTAAGAAGCCGTGTTAACAAGGTAAAAAATTATTTAGCTGACATACATGGATGCAGAGCTCGTAAAAAAATGTTTATGTGATGACAGTGCGACAGATGTCTGCATTCTAACAACATAGCCAAGTATCGCTTGCTCAATAAGAACACAAGTAAAGATTTTTCAGAAAAATACCTACTGTCTCCTGCAGATCCAGAACATCATGTGGGTTCTACTTATGACGATACTTATCGTTTTATGTTATTTCTTGCACAGATCACTCAATACTTTCGACCCAATTATTTTGAATTGAGGTCTCGTGTAGAGCAACGCTCGCAAGACGTGCTTTGCAGTGATTTCCTTGACAGGACCGCAACTGGGCAAGTGTCTTCGATCTTCATCGTTTAATATTCCAGGAAGATGATATCCAGCAGTCAATTTTCTCCTCAATGCTTTTGTAGGAGCACCTCTCATTGAATTCATCATTCTTGTCTTCAATAAGTTTGTTGACTGGGTCATAACTTTAGCTCTAGCTGTACAACTTGAATGCTTATTTTTAGTCACAGATGAAGAGGTAGGCCGCACATGGTTTTTAGTCGGTATGTTTTTATCTTGAGCCTTTCTCGAAAATCCTCGATTCTTTGAAAACTCGGTGTCATTAAGCACCATCGAATCACCAGAAGAAATTTGTCTTGGGTTACGAGTGCTGCTTCTCTGGACAGAAGACAGTCGTCCTCTTCTGTTACCTACGATCGATTTTGAGCTACAATTCTCAAGGTTCAACTTCGTCCGTACTTCTTTCCTGTGATTTCTGAAAAGAGCAGAACTAGCAATTTTTCCATGTTTGAAATTACGGGAACACTGCTTCGTACAATTACCATCTCGTTTTTTACAAGAAGAAATTGGTTGAGAAACGTTCCCTCTACACTCAGAAACAGATCGTGATTGTTTATCAACAAGACATCCATTTTTCCCAGCTTTCTTTGAAGTTGAAGAGACTCGTGATTCTAATATTGGTTTTGCCCTAGCCTTTATTCCGGAGGTGCTGCTTTTGCACTTTGACGCCACCGCGTCACTGACCGAGTTGTTCAAAGAAAACGAGTCCGATTTCCGTTCTGATACCGCGTTAGGTTGGTGCGCATTTTTGCGAATATCTGATACAGTTTCTGATTGAATGGGACGACTTTTACATTTGCTGGTCCAAGAAACGGCAAGGGATGAGCGCAACAAGTCTTCCAGGAACAGGTTCAAACACTGCAAAGAGAAATATATATTAGGTCAAGTGATTGAATGAATAAACACTTAAATACTGAAATTACGTGAAACCTGTGATTGGAGTAACATATCTCCTTCATATAATCACTAATTAGAACAAATTCCTTCGACCTATTGATCAATTTTTGATAGGCCTCATCTGATTTTTCTTTTTAAATTAAAGAATGTAAGAATATTAACTAGGTCACGAAAAAACACGCTTTACAATTGAAATAACTATTTATACATTTAAATTCTAAACTTGGGTTAAGTAAATTTCGTAGTGTGAGGTGATTAAGAAAGTGCTAGCGAGCTTTCGCCTTAAAAATTGAGTTACTTGTGCAGCACGTATACGTGCATCGTCCTACTGATGGGTCAGTTCGTTTTGATTGGTCAAAATTGAATCCTTTATCACTGTAGCTCTGTAAAGGCTTTGCAGTTTTTGACAGTGCAGTTCAGTTATAAAAACGTTGGGTCTTACAAGCTCGTAGTGAACGCAATAGGAAATGAAATAATCTCCTTTCCTACAAAATATTCAGTATTATTTCTTAGGAGCATGTCTCAAAAGCAATGATGATGCACTCTAATATTTGCCCCCATCAAATGAAAATAATGGACCCTGTGCAAAGATTACAACACTAAGAAGGCACTAGTACCACATTGGAATGAGTACATTAATGATAGAAATTCGATTCTTAATATCTTTATACGACCGAGGACTATTTCGAGTAGTTTTAGCTAAATTTCACACTAGTTATCATTCTGAATAAGGAAAACTAGACAAGAGCACATACATAAGCTACAGTACTCACTTTAAACAGCACAAGCCCAGAAGTGTCGGCGAGAACTGGGCTCTTCCTACCAACCGCCGCGTTGCAATCACAGGCAGAAGGCAGCAGCTCGCTGTGAGACGCCAGCCTTCCTTGCATGGGCCCCAGTAAGCTTCGAACTTCAGCACATGCTGCGTCAAGAGACAAAGGTGCTTCAACGGAATTCTTCTTCGAGGGCAGCTTACCACTTGAGCTCACTGATGCTATTCTGTTCAAATCGGAAGGAGCATCTGGATCCGACTTTTTAACGCAGTTATCAGTAAATTCCTTGGGTGAAAGATCACGTGAAACTAAGTTATTATGAACACGGTTGTTCAGATTTTTGCTTTGATTCGAGTGACCGCCAATGACCAGATCCGAGAAAGTATCCCAAAGCGAGCTGACGTACGGCAATGGGCCAGCGAGGTTTAAACCGTCATCGTTATCTTGACATTCCGTCTTGATTGAGACTTGAGCCGGAGAGGAAGAATCAACTATCGCAGCAGTACCTCTGATCGGCGTTTTTGGTGCTATTTGATTTTTGCTCAACACTGCAGAGGTGTCATCAGATGCACTTAGCGCCATATTGGAAGACTTGGATGCGACGATTTGATCCCATGCCAAAACCAGTGGAGATGGCGAACACTTCGGTTCCACGGCTTCTGCAACATCTGCGGAATCATAAATATCTCAGAAAAAATTAGCGAATTTTGACAATTTTCTGCCTGCTTCTATCCGGGAAGACTAGCACTTAAACACTAACACTCAGAGTACAAGGAGAAGATATATGGATCATAGTTTCAAAGACATTTATTGCAAAGTCAATGTCAGCCGCTCCTTGGAAATGCAAGAAAGAAAATTAGTCTACCAAGGCAAACAAACACCTAAATAATCCCAAAATAGATCAATTTCATCTGTATGCATTGTTGACGATACAGAGGAGAGTTAGGATATTACTGACGACAAGAAATTTGTCAGTGAGGCCATGAACACAACAAGGAGTGCTAAACATCTCACACCATTTATCCTTGAGTTGGGAACTCCTTTCCCTTTTTCCAAGAAAAAGAAATAAGACTGAAACACGATAGAAGACGCCAAAAATCATGAAACGGCACCTCAAAGCTCACCTGCCGCAATTGAAAATTTCAAATACTGAATGGTTCAAAATGTACGGTTTTTAAAATGTAATATGTGCATGTACGACGACTATGAACTCAACACTGGAACTCGATAACTCCCCATGGAATACATCCCCATGACTTGGATGAAGCTTAAGTATGCATGTAGTCTGCAAGTTTCATTGGACCATAAATTCACACATCAATGAATCGAAACACAATTTGCCGAACAAATGATTCAGTGAGATTCCTTGTCAACTCATTGGAGACAAAATGTACAATAATTTTTACATATATCTGGCGAAGGGTTAATAATTTAATTTTGAGTTGCCAAATTTAATTGAGTTTGTCTTCATGATTGAAAGCATGAACCTAAAAAAAAATTTCTAACTTACAGAACCAAGTACCGTATTAGAAGTAAGCTCATTAAAAGTAAAGGTAAAGCATTAAGATGTGAATTTTTGGTCACTAAATTATTGAATAAATCTTCCTCGTTTTACCCCCTTACAAAATTTGCACAGAGTGAAAATTGCGCACATTAAGATACGTTAGCAGGCTCGCAGCCATTTTTATTGATACATAATTCAAGATTCCAACTCAGATTTTGAGTAATTTCATTACCTATTCTAGCCTCATCGTTGGCGTGGTGGCCTAGAGTGCGTGTCGGCCCCTCACTGAAGACTTTCTCACACAGAGCCTGGAGATTGCCGGGCCGAAGGCACTCAGGCACCTCAGTGACCGCTTCCTTGTGCTGGAGGCGGCGGTAGCGGTACAGGTAGCCCAGACGCGCCTCGGGGATATACCAATCTGAACAAAGTCTTGAGTGAGTGAAACACAAATGTGCAATGGGTACAAATTCCTCACATTAAACAGAGACACAGATTACTTCTAATTTTACAAACCAATAGAAACGTGTTTAATGAAACTTGCATGAAATCAATAATTTATGAATGACAATTCAATGAATCGTCAACGCTACAATAATTTATTCTGGGAAGTTGAAAATCTCGAATATTACAAGCCAATTAAGAAAATGAAGCGTGACTTAAATTCTCACAATACTCGGATTAGGTGAGGCAGGAAAAGATTCCAGGGTCACTGGCCAGTACTTGGCCTCATCACTATAACTTTACACTCTACACTAGCTGAGGTCAAGATAGACTTACTTTGCGTTTCCTTACTTACTCCTAATATAAAATTTTGCCCAGAAATTCATAGGATTTATAACACAAATAGATAGTGAACTCATGTTTACATGCTCTATGTAAAATGGTGCCAAATTAGAGAGAGATCAAGAAGTGCGTCCACAAGTACCAAGTAGAACAAAATGTATACTTTGTTCAAGATTAATAACAATAGGTTAGGTTGCAGCCCCTACCAAAAGCTGCGGAGAAAGCCACTCACACACAAAGAAACAAGCAAGGAGCGCGAGCTACTGACCAGACTTGAGGAAGCTTGGCCTGAAGGGGCAGGGCGTGTGTCCGTGCTGCCGCGCCCATGCCACCACGGCCCGCAGGGACCACAGCGACGCGCACGGCTCGCACCACTGCCGCATGTAGCGCAGCACGGCTCGAGCGCGCTGGTACTGCGCACGCAATGCAGCCATTACCTTCATATTAAAGCACATGCCGCTCGTCGAATATTGTAGCCAAAGTTACTGGCTGGCTAATTTGGGTTTCTTCCGCCTGCTACGCTTTTAGGAGGCGATCTAAAAGAAACATCACTTGACAATTTTACGTACTACGGTAGAAGGGCTAACAGTTCTCAATCGTGTCCTATGATTTATTTATTCTGACACTCTATCCGATGACTAATTTAGGACAGAAATACCAAATTGATTTACACAGACAATTTAATAAAGTCAAACCTAGCCGCACCCATGAGCGTACTATGTATTTATATGCTGAACTTTTACCAATTTCAGTTACGAAAAGTTAAGTGACCAGTGGTATCGATAACTAAGATCCGGAGAAAAAATTTCTTTGCTGTTATGTTTTCAGCACAATCAAATTTTTTGATCAACCATTCACAAAAAGGTTCATACATGCCTAGGCACGTGTTGGCGATTTCCAACCTAGGCAAATGAATGTATAAAAATCACCAGCGGGTGCCGTCTAATATTGCCTGAAAAATGAAAAGTCTCACCTCAAGAGATCGCTGCTTCATTAAATTGTGCCGAAGGAATTGCTGTCGAGAGTCCTGGAAAGGAATACGAATTAGAGAAGAAATTGACAAGCATAAATAACACATCACACGGGCTTCCGAACACAAGTGGGATGTCTTCACTTTCATCCAGCAGCAGTCGCCCATCATCGCTTTATAGAGTACAACAGAAGAAATCTGTACGTAGCTTACCACTAAAATATACTTCGCGTGGTCGCTGTAATTCAGCTTTACAAAGGGCTAATACGATTGTACAATGGTGTCCCTGGACAACAATTTGAAGGCGAAAGAGGTGAAGTGATTGAGAGGAAATGAAATGATGGCTATTGATTATTCGAGTAAAAACTTACATAAATTAGCTTGGAATGAGGGCACACATGACGTTGGAATGGTGATGTCACAAAGGTAAGTCAAAAATGTGTTGACAGGTGGCGAGTTCCGAGTCTAATGAAGCAATTAATAGATTTTCAGTTCGAGGCATGATAATTTCTACACAGAAGCAAAAAGCATTTAGAGCAAGAAACAATTTGTTACGAGCAGAAAAAAAATCATTCAAATCTTTCAACAGCTTGTTTACTTCTCATATTGAGCTATTCATAGCTCTCATTGAATTTATTTCAACTACGAGAAGACACAACTTTATTTCACAAAGCTAAGCAACGTGGATATTTTTCCCCACCCAGGAAAGCGTCTCAGCTAATCTCTCTGAAAGGCAAGAAGATATTTTCAGCATTCTTTGCCATCATTTCGGTTCAGGAGTTACAAAATAATTCTCAAGGCATGATTTGAAGTGACATGTTTATGAGCTCGCAAATAAGCGCATATACTCAATGACGCATCTGAGCACAGAAACTAGGAAACATGAAGCTTTTGAAAATCCCGGAAACTAGTGCACTCACGCAAAAGTATTCTAACTGCAGGATTGACCAGCTCGGAGTAAGAAACAAGCACCCACCTTAACGAGGTGCAATACTAGTTGAGGCGCCAGAACATCGATGCCGCTGTTACTCGACCTTCGAGCGGACTCGCTCATATTCTTAGATACATCAGTCTTCAGATTTGCAGGCACCGAGTGGCAGGTCTTCTTTAATCTTGCATTTCCCTCGATCTTGGTGTGATCAGCAAAATTATCATCCACTGTCTCATATTCATCATCAATTATTTCTTCCTTGATGTTAATTGAAGAAATTGAAACTTCTGGACTGTTTTTCATTATAGACTTCGAGAATGATTTGTTTGGTTTACCTTGAGACATTTCATACTGTGATTTCGAGGGTTTTATTTCGTTTTCGCCACCAGTCAACACTGAAGATGGGGCGTAAGAATCCGTGTCTGGCCGAAAGAGAGGAAAAGCACGAACAGCAAGCCTGATGAACATGCTTGGATTGCAGCGATCGTGGTCAATCCCACATGCAGACTGGAGTAAACTGCAACAAAACCACAAGAACACGCAGTGAGACAAGTTTCACACAAAACCAATTAGATTTTACACAAAGATTGAAGCAAAAGCGATGCTGGTAGAGAGCAGTGAACAATTAAAGACAATTAAATTGATAGCAGTAAAGTAATTACAGGTTCCATTTCCATTGCATGGATATTTCTACAGAAAGAAGGGACCTTCAAACATGAACCAAGGAAATCGTAAAATTTATACACACAAGGTGCGTTCTTACGCAGGATACACAGAAACATTGAATCATGAAGTAAGAGGGAGAAAAGACAAAGAAGAAATATAGCTCAGATAACCACAGTATCTCCCTGGGGATACTTCTCCGCCAGAAAATTTGTGATCCCAAAAGAGCAAACAGAAGGGACCATTTTACTACACAATAAGCTAAGTGTGCTTCGACATGGGAGATAAGATAAGATTATTAGTTAGTTTAAGCCTCCCTATCCGCCACAAAGACGATCCAAAGACAGGAAGGAGGAAGGCACCATTTAGTATGGAGTTAAGGGAACGCGGAATCAATGCAGAAAGGGCCAAGAAACAGTAAATTGAGAAAGAAGATTAAGAAACAATTTCAAAATCGAAGAAGAAAGTAGTAGGTGTTGAAAAACAGGACACAGTTAACCGGAAAATGTGTTTTTTAACATAACAAAAACATTTATATTTCAAAAAAAAAAAAGGCCTACCTAGCTCTTAGCTCGGGCCCACACTTCCGCATGGGGATATTTTTTTCATTGAAACAGGAAGTTAGGAATGAAGAGGAACTAAACGTGAAGAAAAACGGAGGCATCAGCGCTGAAAGAAACAACGTAGGCTCGAAAGAGGGAAGTTCTGAAGGGCTATCCACATCGGAGGGAACAAAACAGCATTCCCTTGTAGGCGCCAATCCTCGAGGCATATACTAGATGATTTGACTAATCTAAACCTATTCTCTATCGTGTACCTTATTACGAGTAATACAATTAAACATTAATGGAATATTATCAACAAAAACGAATATTATACTCCTGGGTTTCCCAGAAAAAATTAATGAATCGTACAACAAACATCAAAATCAAGGAGAAAACTTCAACTTACGGGACATTTTTGAGCAGTTTTTCCCTTTTCTGATCTTCAAGTTTATCTCTCCTGTACTTGGACAAATTAGCCAATTCCTCTTGGGTAAGACTGTCGAGATCAGGATCCTTTTCATCGCACTGCATTAAACCGTTATTGGGGATCTTGGTGCTCGATGCAGAAACGGTGCTCAACGTAGAACAATTTAGCAGTTCACTTTTATAATCACGGGTCTGAAGGAACGAGTTTACGGCAGCACACACTCCCGATTTTCCAAATTTATTTTCAGAGGCTGCACTCAACTGTTGCGAAGACAAAGCACTCTCACCTTTTCGTAATCGACCAAGTTGTGACGCTACCAACTGCACTGAACTCGAATTGTGAGTTATGAATTTCTTTTCTTTACTTACGAAGGGAGTGTTCTCTACAGAGGAAATGATTGAATTGGAGGGTATCTTTTTCAAGGAAGCGAGTGAAGGCACTTCTGAGACTGGCATGATGCGGTATAGCTTACGACCGTTCAAAATTAAAGGTGACCCTAAGGCTGGACGAGACAAAACAATTTTTTTACCTAAACCGTCTAGTTTAGCAAGTAGATTCATTTTTAAATCCGCGTTCTTGAGAACCATTTTCGAGAGATCTTTGATTTCACTCGATTTGGAGGTAAAATTCTCATCCAAAACTTGCGCAAACTTCACCGACTTCTCTCCTGAATTTACGTAAATGACATTTTTTGTAGCGATCAAATCCGTAGAAATTTGGCAAGAACTTCTCATTACAACAGGCTCATTGTTCTTAACTTCAACACAGGGTTCACAATTACCTTTTACTACCCCCCTTCTGTCACTGTCACAAGATTTCGGAAAAACGTTACTACCTACTCTATTTATATTCTCACTCTTTTCAAAGTTCTTTGATGTTTCTCCTTTATACAATGCACTGGCACTTAAGGACAACTTTTCAGCGACATAGGGCTTATTTTTAGACCGAACATCATTATTATCTCTTAGAAAAACACAGGATGAATCCGTATTTATTTCCTTAATAGAACTACAATCAGCCGAGTACAAAGGTAAACTCTGTTCAGCTGACAATGTACATTTCTGACTGGATACACATGATAAAGTTGGATGACTACAGTTACCGTTGCGAAGAATAGCACTGGACTCGTTAACAATTACATCACATGAAGTGGTAGAATCATTAAGAAATTCAGGCTCATGAGTTATGGCACACGCTGGGCTGAAGTTCACGGGCACCAACGGCGGACAGTCAAGGGGCTGGCGCGCGATCGTCAATGCTGCAGTAGCTGTTGGTGAAATAAAGTCTTTTGAACTAACCACACAATGAGTAGGAGGAAGAGAAGAGCAACTAGCTACGCATGCTTGGCTTGCACCACCGGCATCGCCAGAAACATTATTAACATCAACATTGGCGGCGCCATCGACCGTATGAGAAGTCTCTACGTCGCGGCCTACAATATCATCAGATGAAACTACATCACAAGTCGACTCACAACAAAAGGTCTCAGGCTCAGATTTACTTACGTCTATTTTTATCGGCTGCAGCGTTTGTACAGGCTTGATCTTGTTAATATTTATGCGAGAACTAGTTGACATGCTTCGCTGGTTACCAGTGCTTGTTAGTAAAGCATCAGTAGAAACTGGATCAAGTTGAATTTTTGTGCCTACTGGCAAGTTTTGAATGTTAGATACCGAAATTAAATTAAATTTTCCATTTTGACCGGTGGGTCTTGCTACCGTGCGACGAGGTAAGACTGTAACTGACGAAATCAAGTTTCCTGTCTTCAATGACGCAGGAATCGAAGACGTGGGATATTCCGACACTGACGCAATCGCACGAGGTATTTGAGCAGGCTTAGCAGCAGAGCTTACCATACCACGGATTGAAACTGCAGAATTAGGCGGGCAAACTTGAACAGACTTAACCGCTGAGCTCAAACTCCCTAGGCTTGGTACCACAGAACCCGAAACTGGGCCTTGGGAAGAGCTTGTTCTGCAGCTGCCGAGAGTTGCATTAGAATTGGCTAAGGTCGAACTAGCCGGACTAGTAAAAGTACTGACCACCGATGGGAAGCTACAAGGAACAGACACAGAATTCGTTAACTGTTCACTCACAGAAAAAGTTATTATGGGCTTATTGGTCACTGTAAGATGCGTACTAACAACTTGAGTTACTGGGGTCAATTTCTCTACTTGACTTACTTTCACTTGCTTATTTTCAGAATTAATTTTGAAAAGAGGTATCTGCGTTTTCACATTTGGGTTTATAAAATTTTTCCCTTGGACAACAGGAAACGTAAAATCTTTGCCATTGGTCTTGACAGTGATATTCTTGATAGGTGGCTTCGTTGGTAGAGTTTGAGGGGCTGAAACATTTTTTGAGACCGACATCACAGGGATACTAGCTGGGGTCACTGTCAAAGGTAAACTTTTCACGTTAGAGTAACTTTTGAAGGAGAAATTTTTGACAGCAGCACTGCTGGTTTGAATGATGACGTTTGATGTGGGCACCCGCATACCCAACGATGCGAGGCTGGTGCTGATAGTAGGACGCATCTGAGAAGCATCGGTGCTGACAAGTCTAGTGAGATTGGCAGTAGGAGCCTTCCCAGCAGCACTGTTGGTGGTGGTGATGTGGATCGGTTGAGCCGGTCGGAAAACTTGTTCAGACCTCAAGATGTTCACATTTCCTTTGGTAAGTGAAGCGAGAAGCTGCAGCACGGCAGGATCGTCTTCCTGGCCCAGTTTCACCATCTTTTTTCTTGATTGGTTGAAACACCGGAGTAAGTTCGCGCCTGGCTTGCTCGACACACGCGTTGCAGCAGAAGCCGCTCGAATAGGTCTTATAACTTCTGGTTTATTTAAAGCATTCAACGAAATCGTTGGACGACTAGCTAATGAGCTTTGGTCTACAAGTTGTGGCTGCAGGATAGAAGTTCGAACTGAAGGTGCTTTCTTCACGACTGACAATATTTGTATCTCATCATCAGAATCATCAGCAGGACAACTACTTTTAGTCTGAGTTGCAAGGCCCACAGCAGGAAGACCGGTGGTATTACTTGTTGAGGATGTTGAACTATCTTTACATAGAGATCCACCTCCATTTCTTATGCCATTCACAATCTGCGTGCTAGCTAAATTCATTGAGCCAGGATGAGGTAGCATAGCATTTTTCATTTCTTCGGTCTTGAGCTTCTCTAAAACATCCCCAAAAGTTATGGTCTGGTTACAATTTAGGCTAGCAAGAACAGCAGGTGTTACCGATTCACAGGTAGCTTGTTGTTTCTCAGATGCGACAAACCTCGGGGATTTCGCCGATTGCGTTGTAGACTCTTCAGAAGAACGAATTTTCTTTGAAGTACAATTGATCTTCTGACTTTCGTCTGTAGTATCATGTAACCTTCTTTTGCCATTGCAGCCAAGAGAAAGCTTCTTTTCTACAGGATCCCAAGGATGTTCAACTAGGGGATTTAACAACTCGGAAATAATTTCACCTGTGATTCCTTGACATCCCACAGCAGACGAGTCTACGCTCATCACACCTTCACTTTTGTCTACGCTAAACCTGTTTGCTTTTACAGGGCTGTGGTCCAAAAAGTTTGTGGGAACATACAGCGGCGGGTTATCAGTTTCAGTGCTGGATAAGGAGCGACTCTCAACATCTTTGATTAGTTCATCCAATGTGGTGTTGCCAACTCCAATTGCACTGTCACTAAGAACAGGTTCTGACCGACCATCAGAAGTTTGATTCCGTCCTGAAGTTCGAATGTCGTCAGTTTTTTTGAAGTCTAAGTCACGCAAAAATTCGAAGAACTCCTTTTCGTCAAACTCAATCGCAGAACTTAAAGAATCTGTTTCAAAGTTAAAATCAGTAGCATTAAAACTGGTGTTCAAAACGGGTTGATCCCTAGGAGAAGTATTATTTACTGACTCTGTCAGTTCGCCTGATACACCAGGTATTCTGTTTCTATCATTTGGATCGAAATTAGACCAAGGTGCATCTTGCTGCATATCTTCACTGGCTTCAAGTTCAAAATAACTGGGAAGAAGTGGGGCTGAATCAAGTTTTTCATGGTTTGGGATTTGGGATAATTTATGTTCAGGTGAAGACAGAGGCACATCGTGCCCTGAAGCCAAATTTCCGTTCAGTTTCACACTGCTCGCAATTACACCGCGTGAGAATTCTTTTGCAGTGAGGTTGGCATTGGCAGAATCACCAGGCTCAGACAGCGAGGGGTTAACGGCATCAGAAAATCCGGTAGTAGGCATCGGGTAGCGGAGTGGTTCACTTCCTATGGAGCTAACCTGGTAGCTTTTCCCTTGTGTAGAGCACGAATTGCCTTCAGCCACTTTATTTGGTTCAATAGATTGATCATTACTCGCGGTAAGAGAGGCGGTCACTTGATGGAACGCATCATCAATTCTGTTGGTTACGAGAGCGGCCAAATCAGGACTGTGTGCGCCGGGCTTCTCGGCAGGCTGGGAAGCGTTTTCACCATTGAAGTTCCGTATTAAGGGCACCTGAATACTAACAACAGGAACGCCATCCAAATGAGGGGGCACTTCAGAGTTATCCTTCATTGAAGAATAGAAGGGGATGACAAGATGGTCCGTGTCAGGGACGCACGAGGTCGGAGGGAGAAAAGCAGGGCTAAATATGGGCAGTTGGGGGCTGCGCTGCGGCGGAGTTGAAGACTTTTTGGGGAGGTCCACTAGGGAAACGGTGTAGAGCGTTTCGTGACCTGCAGAAATTCACAACCATTAGCTTAATCAAGAAATATAATGAGACACGAACAAAACTTCCCAAAAAAGAAATTACATCTTAACTTAGATTGATTAATTATAAATTAGTTTTAGCCTCTTTTACCACATCAAAGATGTTCAAAGAGAGGAAGGATGAAGGCACCATTAAATATGGAGTTAAGGGAATGTGGAATCTGCGCACAAGAGGTGTTCCTGCAAAGGATCTTGGGCGCATAGAAACAGTAAGTCAAGAAGGAAGGTTGTGAAACGAGATGTAAGTTGAGGAAGAAAGTCAAAGGTGCTGAAAACAGGACAGCAGTGAACCGAAAAAAGATGGTCCTTAAACAAAACAAAAACATTTTATTTCAACAAAACGAAGGCCTACTTACATCATGCAACTCTCAGCACAGGACCTCACATTTCTCCTCCTTGGAGCGCCAATTCTCCCAAAACAATAGTTGTATCCTCCTGAGGGTCTTACCTTAGATGAACATTCAAGTTTTAAAATAGTTTTTATTGAAAATTACGCAGGCTACCCCGCACCGACAAAATGAAAATACATTTTCATACTTTGAAACTCTCTAGCCACAACAAAGCAGATTTCAAGAGAGCGAAACAAGGAAGGATTTAGTATGGACTGTAGAAAATGGAGAATCTATGCAAAAAATGCGATCCCATATGAGATCCTCCGCACATAGGAACAGTAAAATAGGAAGGAAAAAGAAGAAATTATGAGAGAACCAAGAAAGGCATGCAAATTGAAGGAAGAATAATGTTATAACGCGAGGTCTACCACATTACAGGATGAGATCTACGTCTAGCTGTTTCTATAGCGTGATGTTTGGTTACTAATGGATATTACTCATTTCCGTACATACAGTTTAGAGATGAACAATTTGTACACCTCAAACTGCATCTGGATAGGCGATATATGGCGGTAGACCTCAAGCTATAGTGGCACCAAAGGAAGGAAAGTGGGCACAAAGAGTCCCGAAAGCGTATTTATACGCGAGGACCCTCTTAGGACACCAATCCTCATAGAGCAGGATTGACTTATCTAACTTACGGAAATCTATTGTCTATCCTATATTGCCTGATAGGAAATACAGTAAACCAAGTTGGCAAATGAGTCAAAATACAGCAACTCTACCACGTTCAGTCGATAAAAATTCGAGTTCGCATGGAGACTTCTTTCGGCACCCACACCAAGACTAACGCATTCGTGACCAACATTAGAAATAATTGACACAGGTATGCCCAACCCCTACTCAAATACCCAACCTGTAATCTCCCACACGTAGTGACACTGGATACTAAGATAGTTATATCTAAAATCAGATTATACTGAGTTAGTTTAAGCCTCCCTAGCCAAAACAAAGGTGTTTGGAAGAAAAGAAAGGAAAAGCACATATTAGAATGAAGTTAAACGAACTGGAAATCTATGCAGATAGTTCGTTCCCAAACACGGTCTCCTGAGTAAAAAAAAACGGCTAATTAGAACGGTTGTTCGTGAAACAAGACAAAAGTTGAAGAAAGTCGTAGGTGTTGAAAAATAGAACACTGAAGCAAAGAAGGATGGACAGTAACAAAACACAACAGAACAAAAAAAATTCATTGTTTCAACTAGAAGGGCGATCTAACCCTCAGCTAGGGACCTTGCACTTCCCCCTGGGAGCATCAATTCTTACAGATACAATTGGATCCTCCTGGGAGAAGTTAAATCCAAACAATATTTTTCAACAAAGAGCTAAAGAGCCCATTGAAATGCTTGCAACTTTTCCATTTTCTACTGAGGTCTGTACAACTAGGTTCATCCTGATCATGACGCGTTTATAGGATATATATAAGTCGAAGAAGAAAGTACTAGGCGCAGAAAAAATGCAAGGAAGTGAAGCGAATGAAGATAGTCGCACAAAGGATTAAAGATTTGACCAAGAAAAAAAAAAAGAATACCTATCTATCCTCCAGCTCAGGACTTCACATTGAGATGTGTGATTTCTGCAGGTTTCGACACCTATATAGACTAGATACTTCTGGACAAACTTGAATGGTAGGTTTTGTAAAGTCAGGAGAAGAGTGCAGGATTAGTTCAACAATAAAAGGCTGTCTGAAAGCAGAGCGAGTAAAGAAATGAGTAAACTTCTCACAACAGTCCTCTAGATACAGGGCACTTGCACGAGCAGGCAACCGTCAATACGCGTCAGACGGTGGTAGCAAGGGGCAGCTCACTTATCCCTCAAGCAATAGTGGTTAGTGTAAATATTTCTCTGCGTCTCCTTTCGTTGAGTGATCCATGTCTATTTTGTGCAATAGAATGTTATCGTTTTATATTGAAATGTCTTATTTGTTTATTTCGACATTTCTCAAGTTCCTGATGATGACAAGAGTTCTAGGTCGAAGCAGAATTTGAGCAAAATTTAAACAAAGTGAATTACTTTATTATAAAATTTTCTTGTCGTACAGTTTTAACAAAATTGACTAGTGAATTTCTTCTTAAACTTGATAAGGCAGAAGAGTTTTAAACAGAACTGCATAATTTTTCTAACTGCACATAAATTCAGTACATGCAACCAAGACTTAACTACCATTCCTCAGTAAGGTTTGTTCATGACGATTGTATATGTAAGACAGCTTTCCAGGTTATATTTTGTTCAAATGCTTCAAAGTAAGTTTTTTTTGGATTCAGTTCAAACGCTCGTTTCACCTTAGCGTACGATCGTAACCTCTATATTAGCGTAAAATAATGCTGGTTTCGTTGCTCTATATCGATGAATATCAGGAGAATCACTGTATCAATAAAATAACACATACATTTCATCAATTAACTGACTGCAGTATACACTCAATGAAGTTAGCTAAATGCTGATAGCAACAAAGACAACTCTTCAGAAACTACACTCAAAATAGTTTCTTTTGTAGAGCATCAACGATGCTATGTTGAAAATAGAGCAGTTCAACCATAGTTGGAAGCATTTCAAAAGTCAAATTAAATTGAATTGGAGTTTGTCATGGTAGGCTGCATGACAGGCCAGCCTGCTCTAGTAGACAACAACAAGTGAAGCAGATAAAAATTGAAGATAACTGAATAATATCCATATGATTTCTAGGTGAGCAAGTAGCTAGGTCGATGATATGCTGACATAAGTAGACAGTACTAACATATATAATATGATCCATTTCTGAAATTTTGCTCATAATCGAGAACAGATTAAAGTCGTTGAAATCTGCTCATGAAAATGTTTGAGCTCCGAACCCTAATTGGCAAAGTTCGAAGAAGCCTTGATTGGGAAGGAACAACTGATGCATTTGTGCTAAACTTTACTTTATGAGCAGCCCGCTTCAAGATGATGAGGAACCCACCAATTCTCCACTGTCCAGAATAAGCATGAGGGTCCATGCAGTTGCCCAGCTTGATGATGTAGCGCACTCGTGAGGGTTTGTTGACCTTACGCTTGAACGGGTTCAGCTGCAACGTCAGCTGGAACTCCTTGCTGCTCGGGCCTATGATCTCAAACGGGCTCCTGAAACACGTGGAGCACAAATTAACACAGGAAATAAGAGGAAACTCGAGTGGATTACAAGGCTTCCTCAACAATAACGGATCAATCGAATAATTTACAAAAACATTTTGAAATTGCTCCTAACTGTAGAAATGGACAGAACGTTGATAAAAAGGAACAGCGAATCCACAGTACATCAAAATTTCCGCTGATCAGCATACAATTCCGGACGGGTCTACCGGGTCTGAATATCAAGATAAAGCGTACGTAGCTATCGCCGTGCAAGGTTAGTACAGTATTTTGTTTTCAGGGTAGATTATATTAGAAGTTAGCTCAAGTCTCTCTAACCACAACAACAGTGTTCCCAAGGAAGATAGGAGGAAAACAACATTTAGTATAAAATAAAGAGAATGGGTAATCTATGTACAGGATGTGCCTCTCATACCCTACGCAATGAAACAGTCAGATTGAAAGAAGTTTACAAGACAAACAAAATAAAAGTTGAAGAAGAAAGTAGTATCAATCAGGTGGTAACAGAAGTTTTGTCCAATTTTTGAGCTACATGTTTAGGGCACGATTACTGCAATTTAGCTTGTTAATGTTGTGTGCTTATGTAAGTTAATTAATTAAATATTATTTCTTCCTTCAGATTGTGTGATAATTATCGTAATTAATAACTATTTTTAGCCCTAATGTACACTCCAAGTAGAGAGCATATCAGGCATATTTTACTGTTTGAATTTCATAAAGGCAAAACGGCAAGCTAAGCAGCAAAAACGCTCGAGGACACTTATGGAAATGTTGTGAATGAAAAGACCTACAGAAGATGGTTTTCACGTTTCAAATAGGATGACTTTAGTCTGAAAGACGAACCGAGAGCAGGATGCTAAAAAATCTCAATTCTGAGCAATTGCAAGCTGCCATTGATGAAAATCCAACCTGCACTCCTAGACAATTGAGCAAAACCTTTAATGTGAGCCATATGACCATATATTGAGAAATGAAAAGACATGGCAAAGTTTTAAAGACTGGGAAATGGGTCACACGCGATTTGTCAGAAATCAACAGGCAACAGCGTGTAACCTGTTGTGTTTCACTGCGTTCTCGTGAAATTCAGGCACCTTTTTTAGACTGAAACATAACTGGCGATGAGAAATGGATCCTTCACAACAATGTTAAGCGCAAAAGACAGTCGTGGTTCAAAGCCAATTCCACAACCGAGAAGTGGACTGCACCCTTGAAAATTATTTTGTGTGTATGGTGGGATTTGAAGGGAATTGTTTATTATGAACTAATGGGTGACAATCATCTGATGTTCGCTGTCAGCAGCTAACTTGTTCAAAAGCAGTTTTACAGGAAAAACGGCTTTCTTTGATCAATCGAAAAGGAGTGATTCTGCACCATGACAAAGCCAGACCCTACACATCATGAGCAACCAAAAATCTCATTGAAGAATTTGGCTGGGAAGTCATGCATAACCCACCATATTCTCCCGATCTTGCTTCAACCGATTTTCATCTTTTTAGGAGCTGACAGAATCATTTAATGGTTCAAAGGCTTACTTCAAGAGAAGAGGTCCAAATGAAACTAGTTTCTTTTTTTGAGACCAAACTGGCTAAATTCTATGAAGAAGGAATCAAAAAGCTTATGGCAAGATGGGAAGATGTAATTGATAAAAATGGTGACTATGTTGAAGACCAAATAAATATATTTTTGACAGGATTTTCACTTTATTTCAAATTAAAAAAATGGACAGAACTTTTGTTATAACCGGATACATGCTGAAAAAAAAGACAGCAGTGATTCAGAAGAAGATCGATCATAATGAAACCAACAAACAAATAAAAATTTTTTATTTCAACACAAGACTAAGCTAATTTTTGGCTTAAAACCTCGCATTTTCCCCTGGGAGCGCTAATGCCCATTTTTACGCCCATGAGAGATATGATGGCTGTCAAAAGTAAGATGCGAAATCATTCAAGTAACTAAAATTTATAAAATTCCACTCACACGTTGTTGTGGTCTATTTTTATTCATGTACACTGTTGAAGTTCTACATTTTTGGGTAAAACTACACCCCTGCCATATATATATGTTCATATTTGTTTGTACTAAGACGCATTACCGTACTTGACAGCACTAGCAAGAAGTTTGTCAGTCTTTCCAGAGCAGTGAGGACTCCTCAAAAGTAATTGTTATTATTTAGTAATGATATGAAAGTTAAGACTTACTTTTAATTTTACTTACCTGCAGAGGATCGCTTTCCATCAATTTTCCAGCGCTACATTTCCATACACCGTTTCGACATGGTAGTATCTTGTTATCTAAATAGTACATACGGACACTCAAATCAGTAAGTCTACTTTGCACGTTGCTAGCACATTATTTTGTAGCAAAGACAGGCAAGGAAATAGACGGGCGGCAGCCCAGGACATGAGGGAATTGCTCACTTGAGTGAGATGGACTTGTTTTGCGCGCAGCTTTCGTTCAGCGTGAAGGTGACGGACTTGATGTAGTCAGCCAAATTGAAACTCTCGCCGGTCACGTACACCCAGTACATGAACCTGTAAGTAATTAACAATATTAAGCATCAAAATAAGCACAGGAATATAAATGGGTATATCACTGTGTCACACACTTTCATTCTGTATTTCTTTTCTGTTTTACGCTTCACTTTCTCCATCATTCTTCAATTTGCAGAAGTAAACATAAGCAACAAACTAAATTTTTTTCATGGTCTTTCCATTCAAATTCATGTACCAACTTTTCGATTTCAAAGCAACATCTTCCTTTTCACCATGATAAAAATTGCTGAAATAAAGTAATGGAGGATAAAGGGTTGATTTAATTTGGGTAATTCCGAAACATCTGCTTAATTAAATAGTGCTTAATTTTTTTTACACAATCCTGATGAAATATTCTGGAAAAAGCATAGCCATTCTAAAGTTGATTGTAATGCATACTTTTTTCAAGGCATAATGCAGCAAAGATAATACATGTAGTTTATTAATTATTTGCTGGATCGTATTTACACACGGTACACAAATGACGCGCAGTAATTAGGTCTATTGTATAATGAAGGCAAACGCCAGTAAACACGATACCTTATATTATTTAACAAATATAACCTCTGCAATTTATTTCAATAACTCACTAAAGCAATGTTTCTAGATGTAGAAATAACACACTAATCAGAATAGGAGACACCCAAACAAAGGGACCCACGAAGGTCATCACGACAACACCACATCCAATATCCCACTTCTATTTAAGCAAAACTAAGGCTGATCCTCATGCTGAATGTTTCACAAATCTGCGATATCTTATTTCCCTCATTAATGTTTCATAACATAACTGCTTCCACTATAAAAGAATAATGAAACTTGTGTAGACAGCGGGAAATGGCCATGCAAGTTAAACAGAGCAGGTTAAACATATTTCTGTCTTCAGGATTTCTTATTCAAACTGAACTACTGCTTATAAATGTCTTTGCAACAATTCAGTCTATCAATAATAGAATTACTACTTAAGCCCTGAGGATTATCTTGGATTACATAAGTCCTTCACACTAAATGTAGAAGAGAAGAGCAAAAAATCGTCAAGATACTTCAAAGGTCCTTGAATGAAACTAAGAAAAAACTTTAAGCCTATAAAACTGGAAATAAAGTACACAAAAAGATAATCAAAAAACAGGTTAGCACAATCCCATTTAGCACCAAGTCTCCTGGATTCACAGGCCACCATTGAGTCCACACATGAACAATTTTGTTGGAAGAAACTACCTGATCATCACCAAAGCATCTCACATTGAAGTTTACCAATTTTGATACTTTTTACAACTAAATCCCAATTTATTATTATAATATAGACTTACTTCATGGGTTGAGTAGAACTTGCAGCATTAGATGGGTCATTAGGAATAGCCTTGTAGAAGTTACCAACCACAACCCTGTTGAGAAATGAAACTCAATAAAGTGACACTCAAATGAAATTAGGCATAAACGCAACTTACACGTTTGAGTGAGAAACGCACAATAAGCCAAGCCCCCACAGAAACAGAATAGTGCCTAAATTAGTATAAGAGTGCCATCATTTAATGTTACAGAAGACTTTAATAGCAAATGTTTCAATGATCTTGTTCAGCAAAATGCATTTGGAAGAACTACAACATGTTGAATACCTCAAATAATGATGAATAACTAAAGGCCTCGTTTCTTCCGTGAAACAAAAAGTAAAGCAGGCACTAAATAATTTTCACAAATCAGACGACTACCCATTTAGCAAAGGTAAAAAATTTAATGCTAGTATTACCTAAAACTTTTTAACACGCTCTAAACGGAGTGCTAGGCAAATATTCCTCATGCTAGTCACCTCAAATTCAATATCTTTGAATAATGACTGTACCTTTTCTTCCCCCGAAGTTTCTCTAGAACTTGAAGCTTTTGAGCATTCCTGTGGAGCTTAGCTTCAGAGCTGGTGGTACTGAGTTGAGGTGTTGAAACTCCTCCACCATCTTTGCTGGAATTCTCCATACTTGCTAACTTATTCAAACATTTTCTCAAATGAACTTGGTTTTCACGGTCTTCAATATTATGCTTAGTATTGTGAGTCAAACTGCCAGAGAGCAGTCCACTGCTCTCAATGGTTGACTTGATTTTACTTGATAACGGCTCTTGGTTATTCAACAATGAATAATGAACAGCATTATCAAGCACGTTAGATGGTGAAGGAAGTGTACTAGGAGCATTGGGACATCCATTTTGCTTCCTGGAGATATTTCCATGAATGGACGGCCTCCAATTAGATTGTGTGTGGCCTAATGAAAGATCTGATGGTGCCTCTGAGGAGTCAGAATGCACACTTAATCCACCATTAGCCATCCCATCATATCTGACACCATCAATAACATTGTTAGGAGATGGATGTACACTGTTTGCAATTGCAATGAAAGATGGAGACACACCAGAGCTGAAACAATTGGACCTCTCAGTTGTAGAATGGTCACTCCATGGAGATAACGTTTGAGAATTGAAGCTGAAGTCATCGCTATTTTCGCTCAAGAAATTTTCACTCTTCAGCTTTTTAGCAGCCATTAATTCTTCTAGATCAAAATCATCCGTGTGTTTTCTTTTGGGGACAGCTTCCTGGCTTGAGAAGCTGTTGTCAAATATTCTTCCTGCAGCATCCTGGAAAACAAGAGCCACAGTTATAAACAAGGCTTCAAAACATGTGTTGATGCTATGTCGCACCTCACACTACCGCAAAGCAGTCACAACACGAATGCCCAGTGATAGCCGTTACCTAGCAGCACTTGCAATTCTTTGGTTCAGCAGACCCTACACCACTAGTGCATGGTCCACTATAGCCAACACCACAAATGGAAAGTTGGGCAGGTTTAAAATGTTTGTGCCAAGTATACACACACACAGAGTAACACAAAGCTCTTTTGTCTTGGTTCGGAGTTCCTCCCCAGTGGCATTCCAACATTAGAACAAGCAATGGCTAGGCACAGCCGTTCTTAGAATTAATTCATGTCATTTAGTATCTTTATATTTTTTAATATGAACTGAATGCTCCACAACAAGCAATATGGTTGTTTGACCTGACACAATCACAACTAAAATACAGAGCTTAGAATGGCTACAAATAGGATTTAAAATTATTGCACTATTTGGTATGAAAGGAAAGTAGTACAGTGTAAAAAGAGGAGAGGTGCATGAACACAATGTTGCAGCAATTCTCCCTTTGGCAATACTATCATGATGCGAAACACCAGAAATTTCCAATTTTTTTATTAGGAACTTCTTCTACATCACGACTAGTCTGAGTTACTAAATGATAACAAAAGGAGGATATATTGTACATGAAGTCTAACCACAAATTTCAACACTAAACTAATACTAAAGTCACACAATACTAACACCTTGTCCTTAAATGAGCAAAAAGAATGTTTGAATGTGAAAAGATTGCTCACATTGTTTAGTTTTAATCTAAAAAATGGTTATAAAATCAGGCATTTTTATATGACATTTCATTACCTCTATCCTTTTTCTATGACATGGAAGACATTAATGCATGATGTTAATATACTCCAAAATTAGGAGTAAAAAAAGTTTTCATGAATGTATAGTTTGTATACCTTACTTTTCATTTGTAAAACTGCACACCACAATTTCCCCAGCCTACCTATTTGCTTTACCTATGAAGTGAGCTTTACTTACCTCACTATTTATTTCACAAACTCGGTAGTTCAGCTAAGTGCTCACCATTGAAGCAACAAGTACGAAACCATTGTTGACAGTTAAGGTCTGAACACTGGCCACAAACTCACAATTGTTGGGGGGCTGCTGTAGAGAGCAGAGTAGTTCTGCTGAGGAGGTTGCTGGGGCAGCGCACCTAGTTGGGGCAAATTGGCCAACTCTGTGCTTGAAGTCATTCTCAAATTATTCCAATCACAGAATGTACAAATGAAAATTTTCACACACTTATCATTGGGAACCTGGAAAGAAACAAAATTTAGTGAATTTTTCTTGCATTGGCACAACATTGTGAAATGCATACTGTCATACAAGCAATTTTTGTGTTCTGAACATGCTTATTCTTGTATGGCATACTCAAGGAAAGCAGAAAAGAAAACAATTAGAGTTTACATAAATGGAAAGCTTAGCTTTTATGGAGAGGGAAACTAAGTTTCAAGACTAAATTAAAATAAATCAATATGAAATCAGGGACATCACTGAAGCCCATAAATATCTGCGTATTCATATGCAAAAATATTGATTCAATGAAAGTTCAACTAAATTGACTAATACAATGAGAGCATCCCATATGATAATTCTTGATTGGGAATGCTGAAATA
>JACJUY010001939.1:114315-124936 GCA_014220935.1 Platorchestia sp. MABIK
TTACAATCCCTATCATTGCATTAAATAAGCCTATACAATACCTGCGTTAGATTCCATGTTTGATTTATTCTTCCTCAACCCTTTGCCTCCTGAAATTCAAATTATACTTTTTGAATGATTTTCACATAGAAGGCATGATATATATTTTTGACAAAAGTTTAGAATATTTTCAAAAATTTTTACTTTTTTAACTTGCTACTATAGATATCAGTATTATTAGAGACGCATTTAGCTTATATTAGATGCAGCTGTGGGGCTTTCAAAATGGGATATTTCTGTAACATTTTCAGGGAAACCTAAATTGAAGTGGTAAAAAAAGTTGTAATCTTTGAAAATACATCATATTCATTGAAAAATTATTTGTTAACTAGATGAAAAACAAAAAAAAAAATTTAGTTAAATATGTATTATAAATATAATGTTTTCTTTATTGAACTGATAAGCAATTTAACTTAAAAAACTTCTTGACACAGCTTCATCTGTCATTATTTCTATTTTTGTAACAAGAGTGAATGTAGTACCATTTGTAGACTTTGCCTTTTTCCATTTTCTATTGCCAGGAGTTATCCTATTGGAATGTTCAATGTTATCCACTCCTATCATCATCAGCAGTAGTGACAATACGTGCAGATGGTGTAAAAAGATCCTCTATTCCATTGACTTCTCTTATTGACTTATCACTGCTCTATTTTTCAGCACCTACTACTTTCTTTTTCAACTTTTATTTTGTTTCTCAACTTACTGTTTCTATGTCCTTTGTGCATAGATTCCACACTCCCTAACTCTATACTATATGATACCTTCTTCCTTTATCTCTTTGCAATACATTTAGAAAGGCTTAAACTTGAACTAAGAGCTAATCAAATCCTACAAGACATTACTAGGGACACAAAACAACACAGTTACTCACATATCCATGTTTGGTATGTTTTACCTTTTTTAGGTTAATGATATCTCAAACACAATGGCAGTCATAATCAAACCAAAATCTTTGCAAAAAGCAGTTTCATAGTTACAAGATTTACATAAACTGATATCATTGAAATACAAAATATTTCTCTTTATATGGAGACCATTGCCTTGTTAGTGTTAAAAATACTTCTTCTACAACAAATAAAACTTACAAATGATGTAAAGGCACCCTTATTACCAATTCAATAAAATAGAAATTGAGGTATCACCATTACCGACAGAACCTACAGTGCTCCCTAGTTTTTTTCAATTTATCTCTGGTAAAATTACTGCTTTTGCAATCATGCTTCAATGTAAACAAAAATCAATGTTTAGGCAATACTACCTCAAAATAATTTTGTTCAACACACTGTATAAATAATGAAAAACATTAGTTAGCACAGTAACACATAGGCCTCATCTCTTCAATAAACGCAATACAAGCTGCTGCCATGCTTTCAGTTATGGCGTGAGTTGCCAGATTCTGCCTATAAAGCAACATAAGGTAGCATTACCAGATGCCACTGGTATTTTTTAGTGAAGCAACATCTGTCAGTGCTATAAGGAGGCAAAGGCATAAACACAACATTGATGCTTGCAGAAGAAGGTACTATTTAGTATGTAATAAGGGGAAAGAAAGGGGAATCTGTACACAAAGCTCTACATCCTGCACACAGAAATAATTAGATTGAAGAAAGTTCAAGGAAAAGAAAATAATTGAAGAAATAATAGGTGCTGAAAAAACACGAAACAGGATAAACCAAAACTATAATGGTCAAGAAGATAACAAATAAAAAAGTTATATAACATGAACAGGAAAAAAACTTATTCAAACTTAGATAGAAGACAAGTCATTGCATTTTCCCCCTTGAAGCACAAATTCTTACAAATAAAATTGTACCTTCTTGAGAGTATTTATACTCAACACATTTGTTCTACAAGAATGGCTGTGCAAGTGTAATTGGCATATTGAATTGAAGGAGGTATTGCATAGGCTTCTTTAATGCAACCCTATGCCATCCAATGGTAGTTTGTGACAAGGATTGCTGAATCCTGAGTAGTCTATTGGACATGTCTGGCACACAGGCACTGAATTCCTGTAGGTGATTTTTTGCAAGTATTGCAGAGGAAATTGTAGGCCATTACCAAGGCCCCAACACTGTTGGCCCTCACTTCCATGACCAAATTCATAAAAATGAGAAAGCAAAAGTGTGAAGAGTTAAAAAATTATATATAAATAGGTTTGGCTTACACACCAAAAAGATTCTTCACAGGATATTGAAAAATAATGAAACGTGTAGTAAAAGACTGGATTGACATTAGAAGAGATGGTCATTATGGAGCGTAATGCGCTCATGGAAATTAATCATTCTGTTCCAAAGAATCATTAAAGGAATATGTTTAAAAATATTTTACAAGAATGACATCTTGCTTGCTGCTTTATTTTTGAGATACAACAATAATTACGTTTAGATAGAAATAACATTATATAGTCCGTTGCTTAGTCACCGCATTGTTGGGTCACGCCCACTTTTTTGGAGGGAGAAAAATCACGACAGTTTGGGTAAGTTAAGGTAAGCTATTTAAGGTTGATTTGTGTTATTTTAGGTTAGTTTATTTAACTAACCTAACTTCACCCATTGTTACATCAATACCATATTACAGCATATTTATATGTCCGTTCCTTCATTTTAATATACACGTTCCTATAACTCCCCAAAGTTGAATAATATGAAAATTTTGCATCAGCGAGCAAAATGTCATTCATGTAAAACGTTTCTAAATATGTTTCTTTAGTGATTCTTTGGAACAGAATTTTTAATTTTCATGGGCAAATTAAACTCCATAATGACAAAAGAGATTAACATGCTAAAGACAATCTACATGTTGTCATTGAAAAAATGGAAAAAAAGAGAGAGAAAATATACTTGGCTTTGGATTCTACACCTAATATTTTATATTCCAGAACTTAGAAACATGGCTAGGTAAGTAAAACTTGTAGGCCAATATCACATGCATTACACAAGAATGTGCTTTTTTCCAACTGTATGCATTGCTCCTTAATCATTAATTCAAATTAAACAATTTGGAAAAATGATACGCTCCATAGGAATTAAAATTTCAAACTATACCCTAATTGTACACAAGTCACTATATGATTTTCATAAATAGATTTTAAACAAAAAATTAGAGTTGGTCTAACTAGAGTAATAAAGGTAGATCTGAACAAAATCTTTATATAACTTCAATATTTTGAATATAACAAACGAATTATTGTCAGTTAATTACCACTTCTTGATAGCGTGAAGAAAGCACTTCAACATAGCCTATGCAGGTTTAACTATCTACCGCCATTACCAAACACGACAACAAACTTTCCATTACGCACTTTCTAAAGTCGAAGAGGGTAAATTAGCGTTTAATCGCACGTTGTGGTGAATTAAAACAAAAGTACGACAATCACTACAGAAGGGGTAAAAAATACAGAACTTCTTCGACGCCGAGAAAGTACACTGAACTTCTTAGAATCCTGCCATGCCGACTCACAGGTGCTAAGGCAGAACCGCGTAAATTAGTAGAGAAGTTTTTGAACGTTGTAATATGACACAAACTTTGACACAATAAAATGAGAAAAAAAAATTTTACAATGTGGATGTAACTTTTAATATAACATAAAACACGTATATAAAAGAATATAACTAATCGGCATCAATCATTCACAATGCTTTCGACTAACTGGGTAACACGCCTGGCAAGCATGGCGCACTTGTAATAGCTAAACTCTTTTATGACGTCAGGGACCTTCATTGTATCCTAAATACAAATTAAGTAAAATATATTGTAATTGCCCAAAATTACTTTTGTACGACAGCATTTTGATTAAAGATTCAATAAGTTGAGGCTAGTTATTATAATTACTAGATATTTTCGTGTAACTGCTTAATTAACTGAACTACGTGTACGACAATTGCATCGTTACAGAAAAATCTAAAACCACCTCTGACGTATTTTTACCTGAGCAAAAAACAAAGGTGAAATTCGATTTAAGTATAATTATTATGTATCAAACGTCAGTATATTTTTTAGGTAAAATGCACGCCCAACTTTTATACGTATCAAATTGGTTGAGACCTTTCTTTTCATTCATACTGAAATGGAGTCTAAACAGATGTTCACTTGCTTAAATCGCAAATTCACTAAAAATTTAAAAACGAAGAAAATGCTCACTAAATTAGTCATTTTTATTCGAAAGAAAAAAAATCGAAAACGTTTCGGAGACCAGCTCCATCATCAGTTCTGTAAAATACAAAGTATAATCAATCTAACGCAAGCATGAAAACACAATCGATACTAAACTCCAGAAGATACAAAATATAAAAGGAGGACAACTGTGCATTTAACTATCTGAAGGGGATACGAGCTAAGCATGTTGTTCAAAATAGGTTTTTCCTTAAAAATATGCATAGATTCTAAAATCCTAAAGTCAAAATAACGGAAAGAACTGTCGATTATTTAAAATCACTATCACGAATAATTGCACTACACTTCTTGGCGTGGCTGCGTGTTGCTGAAAGAGGAGGACGAGCCAACAAGTTACCAGTTCGGAAACTACTTCCGCAGTGCTCTGCCACTCATGCGTAAATATTGCGTGACGTCATTCCGACGTACGCCGATGCGCACTGCGCACAACTATACTTCTAATCAGTATGACACATAAACTTACTCCAGGAAAATGCCTACTGAATAATAACTTTAATTCACGGACTAGTTTTTCAGATGGAGAACCGAAATAGGGTTAAGTGCAATAGAGGTCAAGTTCTCGATTGTCGTGTCTCTAGGAATTGGGAAAAATTTGTAACTTCTGTATAACGCAAGTCAACGTTCACGGGATTGGGAACTAGTTTTTTCAGCTTTTGTTCTAATACTTTCAAAATCAACGGAATCAAAACGTTGGTAAGCAGGGCTTAAAATATCTGCTGATCTTTCAATGATGTACACACAGAATTTAACTATCTACGCGATTTTTTTTTGCAACAATGGTTTTCCTCTTGGATTCATAAACTCACAAATTAAAAAGTCTTTGTCAAGAAAATATTGCGATTCCGACATTCCTGTTATATGTGAAAATTACCTCTATTGCACTGTACCCTATTTCCTGTTCTCCATTTGAAAAACTAGTCTGTGAATTAAAGTCTTTATTCAGTAAGCATTTTCCTGGAGTAAGTTTACGTGTCATACTGATTAGCAAAGCAAATATTAGTTCATTTTTTCGGAACAAGGACTCAATTCCCGGGCTCATGCACTTTTCTATTGTGTAAACGTCTAGTTGTGCGCAGTGCACATCGGCGTAAGTCGGAATGACGTCGCGCAATATTTACGCATGAGTGGCAGAGCACCGCGGAAGGAGTTTCCGTACTGGTAACTTGTTGGCTCATAATCCTCATTCAGCAATACGCAGCCACGCCAAGAAGTGTTGTGCAATTATTCGTGATAGTGAATTTAATATAATTGACAGTTCTTTCCGTGATTTTGACCTTAGGATTTAGAATCTTTCCATATTTTTAAGGAAAAGAAAGAAAGAAAACCCGTTTATTTCCAACGACGTTGCCACATGAGATCCATGACATCATATTGGCTTTTAAAAATTTCTTAATATATGACGTCCTAAGACAAGCGTTCCATACGAGGAGTACTACTAGACAAACCATCCAAAAATGTTCCATACGGGGAGTACTAATAGACAAACTATCCGAGGTGTACAAATAGATAAACCATACGAAGCATACTAATAGACAAACTATACGAGGTGTATTAATAGACAAACTATCAGAGGTGTACATTTAGATAGACCATACGAGGCGTACCAATAGACAAACTATACGAGGCGTATTAATAGACAAACCGTACGTGGCGTGCTAATAGATTAACCCTGTCAAGGGATAGTTGAACAAAAAATGAAAAATATCATCTCTTGGATATTTTATATTCCAAGAGATGGCTGACAACTTATAAATAATTCAAATACAACTAAAGAATTCTTCGGAACTTCCAAGTTATTAGTTGAATCGAAGTAAGAAAAAGACAAAAAACGCTAGACAGAAGCAGATTGAAACACCATCTTAAATAACTATCAAGTATTGAGAAAAGGTTAGCCACAAAGTACTTTATGAAGAACATTGCGCAACACACCACGCACATCTAGAAACGCGTAAACAAACTTACACGCAAAAATGAAATTCATGGCTTGTTCAGCATACGGACAGAGAGATAATTTTTTCACCAGCGCTTTGTTTCATTTGTCTGTTTTAATTTTTTTGAATCCTTCTATTCGCAGAAATGCCCTCTGGGGTCGTGATAGATCTATTTTTGAATCATTAAGGAAGCGCAATATATATATTTTTTTCTGGAATTTGGTTCAGTGTTAACTGGTCGCAGAGCTTAAGGTGAAATGTTATGTGTCTTGAGGTTTTGCTTTTACGCAAAAATAGAAATAGAAACAGGACCATATGTATGCATATGTGTGTATATATATATATATTTATGTGCGAACATGTACATGTGCACACAGATTCATAGACATACATGTAATCGTTTGCGTGCGCACACATACACATACATGCACACACCTACACACACATATTCATTTATATACGTATTGATAATGAAAGTAAGAAAAATACTAATAAGCATAAAAACAATCTTGCTTTACTACATCTAAAATGACTGTCAAGCTCTGTGTAATCGTAAGAAATAATCTGAGGAAAAATAAGGGATAGGAAAAAAGACTTCGAAAAACGTAAAAATTAAATGGTTTTAAAAAACTATTTTAAACAACATGCTTAGCTCGTATCCCCTTTTGATAGTTAGTGCAAAGTTGTCCTCCATTTTTATTTTGTGTATTCTCGAATTTAGTATCGATTGTGTTTTCATGCTTGCGTTAGATTGATCATACTTTGTATTTGACAGAACCAATGATGGAGCTAGTCTCCGAGACGTTTTCGGTATTTTGGTTCTTTCTTTTGAATAAAACTGACTAATTCAGTTAGCATTTTATTCGTTTTTAAATTTCTAGTGAATGTAGAGTGATGTAACTTTGAAGGTGAATAAACATTTTCTAAGGAAACTGAGAGTCACATTAGGATCATACTGAAGAGAGAGGGAGAGAAATTTATTATCATGCTTGAAATGGCTTTTTTCTTGATGTTTTAGCGTATTTTAAATTCAAATTACATTTGTGAACCGTAAAAAATTCACTTTCCGTTACTACAACAAAGCACATTCTATATATAGTTTCCCCTTCATTGAAATTAAGGTTTGGAGCTCGATGTTATCTAACATCCATGAAAAAAATTGCCTGGTAGCATTTAAAAAAGTCTGGGAACCAGTTTTTAAAACTAGATATTAACGAAGGTAACGAAGCGAGCGGTAGCAAGGGGCCAAATTTTGATCTATCGAGAGTTAAAAAATAACTACCTCCTCTGAATTAAACGTCTCAAAATTATCAACCTCTTGTTCTGATTAAAACTGTGCGCAAATCTACTTTTGAATGCGCAGTTCTCGTTTACATTTCTCCCTAATATTGAGAATTAAGCAAATATAATCGAATTCTTTATCCGCTGACGTGAAATTTTTTTCGATAAGTTTGGCATATGCACAAGTTAAGTGTGTTAAAATATGCGAGCATAAAATTAAAAACATACCGTTAGGTGCAGAGGATGCATTAGGTGTCATTGAACTTGATGTTTAAGTAGGTTTATACGAGTACTTGAGTAGTTATATCTCAACCCGTGCAAATAATAGTTCTAAGTGTTGATTCGACTGGTGTAGTGTTTAAAGTGAAATCTGAAATAATTAACGTTTCCAGAATCATTGCTTATACAATTTTGCAGGATTGAGCATGAAAAAAATATTTGTGCTAATTGCTGCATTATTACCTTCAGGGGAGGGAAGGAAATACTAGGTCAATGAGTACAAGAGTTTTTTCTTTAACCTCTTCTAACCATCTTTTGCGTTTGGTACGTCTTTGAAAATGTCTTTGCTCTAGTACCCGCTGTAGAGTTTTGCTCTGGTCACCACAGGAAACTCTTTACTATGGTTAAAATGCCACAATAGGGTAAACACTAAAATCTAATAAAAATAAGTTGAACTCAACGTTATTACATCCCAGTGTGAAGTTGGCTCAGTAGGAATGAATATTTATGACTTATGATTCTGATTTAGACTCTTAAGAGCCTACAGAACGAATTACTTCAATAATTACTCAGAAAATCCAGAACGTGTAAGCTTTAGCATTGGTTTCTTAAGCGTTCTTCTTTGAAATAAAGAACAATTAAAAGGCAACAAATGAAATTCTATCGTACGAAGCCGAGGGAGTGAGTGGAATGTTGTTTTTTTAAGAAGAAGACTTCTCCCTATGTCCGTTTAAAGCTTTTTCCATTTTCAATAATTATTAGAGGAGCTACATTCACTCTGGTGATAATACATAAAATAGGGAACTGAAATCAATTCAATCTTTTTTTTTGTCCAAAGAGTGATATGCTTTCTTTACTCGTACTCGTCATAGCTGTGTGGGTTAAAGACCTGCCCTTCCGTGAAGGTGTCGAAGGCTCAAATCCCGGCGCTGGGTGGCGATTTTATCCGTTGGAAATTGGGGAAAAATTCAAAATTCCCACTCTACCCAGGTGTCTGAAATGGGTACCGGTCTTGACCGGGAGAAAGCGTCATGGCGTACTGGTATTAGTTATAATTAAGGTATTTGAAAAACTAATGTACAAGGGGATGTGAATCAAGCTTGAATTGGAAATTAAGCATCCTTAGATGCCGATGTTTGTTTGTTGTACTCTCTCACGACGGCCGCAGACGGCAGAGATTATGAACAAAGACCGTTAAATCATGCAAGTTTAAAATTGTCCAAGATTAAAATTGGTAGTTTAAATAGAAGTCACATAAGGTCACAGTTTCCTGATAACGGTAACTTTGATTCGAAAGGAAAGAAATCTGATGCAATATGTATTGCATGGTACTGATTGGTGGCAACAGTGGAGAAATTTGGAGACCATTACGGACGGCAGGGTTACTGTAACAGTGTCATTAATGTGCCTTAGTTTTTCAGGAAACTTAGGGAATGTCATAATTTATGAAAAAATTATGCTGAAGTATGTGCTGAATAAAAGTCAAAGAAAAACTTTCGGCCATATATGAAACATTTATGGTTTTTTCATGAATTGTATTGTGCAAGTTTAATACGTTATCTGAGCAGTAGATGGAGTGACCAGAGATTTAGATAAAAAACATTATTATTATCAGTATCTATGACCCTAACTTTCTCCATGCAGAATACAAATTAATGACTTAATTGTTTTTCATGAGACAACGGGTGTGGAGCACAGTGATCCTCANTGAAACTGAAACTGAAACTAAAACTGAAACTTGTACTCGAACTCGACTCGAACTCTAATTCAAACTCAAATTCAAACTCGAACTGATACTGAAACTAACACTGAAACTGAAATTAAAACTGACACTGTAACTAAAACTGAATCTGAAACTGAAACTGAAACTGAAAATGAAACTGAAACTAAAACCAAAACTAAAACTGAAACTGAAACTTGAACTGAAAATGAAACTAAAACAGAAACTGAAACTGAAACTGAAACTGAAACTGAAACTAAAACTAAATTTAAACTGAAACTGTAACTAAATCTGAATCTGAAACTGAAACTGAAACTAAAACTGAAACTGAAACCGAAACTGAAACTGAAACCGAAACCGAAACCGAAACTGATACTGAAACTGAAACTTAAACTGAAACTCATACTGAAACTGAAACTGAAACTACAACTGAAGCTGAAACCGAAACCGAAACTGATACTGAAACTGAAACTGAAACAGAAACTGAAACTGAACCTGAAACTGAAACTGAACCTGAAACAGAAACTGAAACAGAAACTAAAACTAAATCTAAAACTAAAACTAAAATTTAAACTAAACCAAAACTTAAACTGAAACTCATACTGAAACTGAAACTACAACTGAAACAGACTGAAACCGAAACTGATACTGAAAGTGAAAGTGAAACTGAAACTAAAACCGAAACCGAAACTGAAACTGAAACTGTAACTGAGACTGAAACTGAAACCGAAACTGAAACGGACACTGAAAGTGAAACCGACACTGAAACTGAAACAGCAACTGAAACTGGAACTGAAACTGAAACCTAAACTGAAACAGAAACTGAAACTGAAACTGAAAATGAAACTGAAACTATAACTAAAACTAAAACCATAACGGAAACTGAAACTGAAACTTGAACTGATAATGAAACTAAAACTGAAACTGAAACTGAAACTGAAACTAAAACTAAAATTAATACTGAAACTGAAACTAAAACTGAAACTTGCACTCGAACTCGACTCGAACTCTAATTCAAACACGAATTCAAACTCGAGCTGAAACTGAAACTGAAACTGACACTGAAACTGAAATTAAAACTGAAACTGTAACTAAAACTGAATCTGAAACTGAAACTGAAAGTGAAACTGAAAGTGAAACTGAAACTGAAAATGAAACTGGAACTCTAACCTAAACTAAAACAGAAACTGAAACTTGAACTGAAAATGAAACTAAAACCGAAACTGAAACTGAAACTGAAACTGAAACTGAAACTGAA
>JACJUY010001940.1:17885-60066 GCA_014220935.1 Platorchestia sp. MABIK
GGCTACGTCACCATACATCACCGTAGCCGAGCAACGTCACCATACATCACCACAGCCGGGCTACGTCACCATACATCACCATAGCCGGGCTACGTCACCATACGTCACCATAGTCGGGCTACGTACACGAAACAGCCGTTTGTCAGAAAGGCCCAACAATCCGAGAGGTCCTGTAACTGCCGCAGCTAACACGCAGCACAACACAAATAGCTTTCCGAACCTTGTGTTTTACCTTTTCGGTTGTAGGGGAGTTCGCAGTAGTTCAACATACGAGAGCATGATGTAGGAGTGGCGTATCGCATCTCGGGGTTTGGAGGTGCGGGATTTTAGAAATCTTATACATCATTCTCTGCTGCTAATTTACTGCACAAGAATTTGAGCCGGATTCAAGTTTCACCAGTTATATTTTACTTAAAATTACTTAGTCAATTAAATTGTGCTAAGTTTGATTTCTTGCAAAGAATAGGCAGGGTTGTAATTCAAGTTAGTGCAGAAAATTTAATCAATTCTTAAGTAGTTCCTTAATAGCGGTTTAATTATGTGCACTTCATCTCGCTAGCTGTCTTAATTATAGTGAAGTGAATGCTCAATTTTTCTTCTACGTATCAGAGTCAAATTTTGAGTCAGCACCGTGTTTGTGAGGATTATTTGCGAGTTGGAATTTAAATTCTGAACCAAAAAATTGCGCACATTTTGGCGTGAAAATTTCGCTTGTGATAGAAAGATTAAGTTTAATGATATTCAAATTGAGTAAATGTTATGATCTAATATTGCGCAAAACTTTCTCAGACATTAACTTAAAATCCGTAATCATTTTTAGGTGGAAAAAGGGAGATTAGAGCATATTTATCGCCATCATTCGATAACAATGCGAGTTGGCGAGACGTAGCGCTGCCGGCCGCGCTGACTATGGGGGTGACTTCACACTCCACATCTCGACTGCTCACACCTTCGTGGTGCTACAGGCGGTCTGTGAACATTACATTAGCGGCGGAAGGAGTAGAGCGACTGAGACATCATGGAACCTGGAGGAATGGAAAGTTAGGCTGGAAGAATCTACAGTTGAAATTTGATGGAATAGGCAAGGTGTGTTTTACCAGGGAATCATTACGCAAAGCATAACTGGAACTCACCGTGCTTATAAATTGCGCCCATGCTGAGGATGTAGAGTATCGTTAGTGTTGTAAAAATCGCTCTGTATTAGGTAACCTCCCGTAAGCTTGAAATCTGTTCGTTAAATTCATGTGTTTGAATAACGTCGCAAAGTTGAATAATAATTATTCTCAAAATATTTGCGAAGCCCTACTTAGATTCGCTGATTCTTACTTTTTGGAAGATTTTCAAGGACAACGTTTCTTCGGTGTTGCTAAAATTAAAATTGTGTTGTTTACATTCAAACTTCGTATTTTACTTTTGCTCTCGTTTCATTATTTTTAGCTCGTTTCCTATGTTTTTATGTACTGTTCTCATGTTAAAAGTTTTAAATTTTTTATGTGTTGTTGTTTACCCATATCGGTCATACCTACTATTGTGTCTAGTGGACTTGCTCTGTGTCCCCTTTACTATCCTTTGCGGTTCCTCTGTCCTCTCTTGGGAGTTTTAATTGGTCCTTCTTCGTTCTCTTAAGAGAGACCGAGTAGAAGTCCCGTGACACAACGTCCTTTAGTTATGGATAAACATCGCAAGTCCTTGATTAAAGAAATATTGGAATAGTGTTCATTATGGCGAAGTCAATTACTAAAAACAATGTGATTTAATTGGGTTTTAATTCAAAGGGAGAAGGGTAATGTGTTTCTTTTAAATATTGATCCTAAATAAATTTATAGCACCAAACTTCATCAAATTTACCCAGTAAATGGATCCGGTTCGAAGTCAATTTGTTCATTTGATTAAAAAACAGAGATGAATGTAACAAAACATGAAAACTATTGATAAATGGCTTCAACAGCGTATCAAAACAACAAAATTTCTGCCATCTTATCGAGATGTTTACCGAAAACGGCATTGAGATGTTACTCCGATTTTTTTTAATTCCAAACCTCTCTGCAGTATGATTGATTGCGTGCGAGGTGCGATCAGATTGTTCCCGGGCTTGGGCTAATTTCTTGTTGGCTTACCTAGACTTATAATGGTTCCCATCTCTTTCAAATTAATCTCCCTGCGAAGTGATTTAGCGAATCCAGCGTTTTTGCGCGACATTTTATGCGAATTTCTTTTTGCATGAACAAAGCTAAGTAGTCAAGAGCTAAAAGTATGGAATTAGGAGTTTGTGGGACGGCGGCCGTTCTATTTTTGGTCAAAAAGTGTGTTGGCTTCTTTGAATTATGAGCAAGTGCATTGTCGTAATGCAACAGCGAGTTTTGGGTCTTCCTCAATTCGGGCCTTCTTCGTCGCATATTTTCATTTAGCTGCAGCAAAACGTACCATAAAAATTTGAGTTCAGTGTAACACTAGCTGGCTAGAACTGGCAACAATGTCTTTGATATTGAAAAATGTGATATGTATTACTTTAGTTGCACTTTTGAAATGCCATGTTTCTGCGGTTTTGTTGATGGTAGACAGTGACGACTACTGTTTCGTTGTTGTACAATAGACATATATCATGCTTTCATAACAGGTTATGACCGTTGAGATAAAGGGAAGGTCGTTTTCAAACGTTGAATACAAGCTCGTTACATCAAATCAGCAGGCATACAATTCACAAATGAACGTTAACGCACAATTGCTTGAAAATTCGTTGACCGAATACACCCTCTCAATGCAACGAAACTCAACACACTTACACATTAATTAAATATTACTTAGGGGGACGCCTGCACTCTATCTTGCGCGGTTATGTCCAGCAACCGCAACAAGTTTTGTCCTGAAACCTACGGATTGCACCTCGTAAATAATGTCAGGAGTGAGAGTCTGAGGCATTAAGAATGAGAGTGAGAACTAAGTATGATAATGATGGCATGAAATGCCTTCTCTAGTGTGTGTCAATTGAAGATTAAGTTGCTGAGTGAGTATCATCTAAGCGATTCTGTCAGTCACCCGCGTTTAGGAATACAGCAATAAGGAAGGCACCTTGTTTCGTTGACTGATGTGCGAGGATTGTTGTGGACTGACAAAGGGTCTCGGGACTGTGGCGTAGAGGGCTGTTAGAGATTTCTTGAGTGTGGGGTAATTGTGTTCTGAATCACTGAAGAAACTGGAAAGCGTTCGTCAAATAGGCATCAACCATGCAGAAGTGACTTTCGAGATCCAGGACCGCCACTAGTTTACTCGTGGGTAACCACATACCTAATCCTGCCACAGCTTGTACAAGGGAATGACTGGAGTTAGAATAAAACGTTTCATTAAGTCCGCTCCTTTCCTCCCTAACTGTAATTCAACGTGTGACGCGAAATCAGTTGCAGTCTGTAAAATTAATTCCAAAGTTCAACACTAAGAGCAAATTTCCCATGAACTCATTTTGTAATGCATTGTGTGTATTAAAACATTAGTAAAATAAACTATGTTGGTATTCAATATAATGAACTTTACCTTTCATCCAGATTTAATAACTAACAAGCAATATTACCTCACTTTATTCAAAACTCAATTTTAATTGAACTTGTTTCAGGAGATTTGACGGAAATAAAAAAATTTATTTATGCATCATTTCCCAGTCTTTTTCTGCAAATGGTTTTAAAAACAAATTTTTACATCTGCCTGTAAAATATCGTTATTGTGCGATGTTCTATTCCAAAAATTGCGAGAATTTATTCATAGTATCATCGATGGACCGACAGTTAAAAACATATTCAAAATGAAGAGGTTAAGTTAATTAGCATTTTTCCTCAAACTAGTTAGCAGTAAATAAGCAACTATTACGATAAATGCAGGTCCCATAGCGATGCCGTCAAGCTGATGATGTATTTTTTCGTTAAATTTAAATGAGAATTTTTAAGTCAGGTCAAAAAGGAGCTTAATATCAGTTCTTTCTTATCCTGCGAGCATTGCTGTTGCTCCACAGTATATTTTATCCTAAATAAGTCGTATTGCTTCAGCTATCTGAATATTAGCATAAAAAATTCAATTGTCAAATTAATCATGAAAAATTTCAGGAAAGGGAACTATTCTTAACGAGGAAATAATAAAAGTAATAGCCGTTTAGAATGAAGATTGAAATGGAAAACAGAACCTAGAGTAGATCATAAATGTCATAGAAGGGCATTTCGCTCACCCTGGCCACAGTTTTCTCGCTGTGTTTGTCTAAGCCACGGCTGTCAGCTAATTAATGGCCCTATACTGCATTTGGTGTTGTTTTGCGCTGCTCAAGCCGATGTGGCAGCTCTCATGCAAACAGCGGGCCCGAAAAGAGTTGCGAAAAGTTTCTTCATTGCCCAGAGTTATGCCTTCAAAAATTTGGGCTCAAGGCTTCAAGTTTCATCGTGTCATGCATCATTTTTATCGGCGCTAGCGTTTGGGTTGTGATGAATGTACGTGCAGGTGTGAATAACATGACTTGTTACAGAATAAAAATTCAAATTATTGACACAATACACGATATCAACAGAGGAAATGGCGTCTCTCCCATCACAGTGCACCGCCGCTACGCTCGCTACTGCTTTCTCAAAACAACCCACTCAGAAAAATATTTTTAGCTCTGAATAGAAAATTTGCAATACCTCTTTCATATCCTCATTGTGATGTACATGGCTCCATTGACCTACAGTTTATTATGTTTAGCGTACTGTATGTAAGAAAATCTCGCGCTCGAAAGTGCGAGAGATCTGGTTGTGAAGAATAGAAAAAAAATTATTATAGTGAAAATTTTTTTCTCAAAATAATACTGAAGGTGATGGTAAAGAAATCCTTGAAATAGAAATTGTTCAGGTTGATAAAGAGGAGAAAATTCCTACAAAAAGTGAGTGCGAATGTGCCAATGTCAGCTCAAAAACTTTAGCAAATTAATAACCAGCTACAAAATTATATCACAAAAACTTACTTCATTCTTGCGTGCAAATAAAACCAAAGCCTGATGATTCACTTCAATCTTTGTATCGAAAGAATCTTGTGTCCTTGCAGTAAATGATCTTGAGATATAGTCTGAATTTGAAAAAATAATTATTTTAACCATTACTTCAGTGTAATTTTAAAAGATCCTTCCCCAGAGTAATCCGAAAATAGAAGACATGCAATGCAACCGCCCAGTCCCCAGTGATGTGCAGCTCAAAAATATGGACGAGTGTCAGACAATTACGTCTTGGTAAACTTTACATGGCTTTGCGAGCTTCACTGTACACTAATGGATCATGAAACCATGAAATAGGGAAAATTTTGATGACATCCCGAAATGAATATTATGTGCATTGTACAATGTACATGCATATATTTGAAACAAATACAAAATACACTGCTGGTGTATTCAATTTATAGATGAAGCGTTCGAAGCTAAAACCAAAATGTAGTTTATACATATTTTTCTATTTTTTTAGATTTATGGCTTGCATGTAGGTGTTCAAAATGTTCAGTGAGGTACATTATCAGACTATTCAAGACCGAAAAATGACAAGGTATTATATAAAGTTCGTTTTTTCGTATAGAGCACACGGTGGCCCTTTGATGAGTGAGGTGCACTTGATTGAAGAAAAATTATTACCCAGTTTGCTCGTTTCGAGCGATGTCAAATACCTTTTTCGATGTGAAAAGAAGTAGAGCATCAACGACTGAAAGAGACAATCATTGATCACGAGCTATCACGAACCAGTTTAAAAATGTGGATTTAACATTAAAGAATGGAATAAAGCAATCCCATTGTCGGTAAAAATCTAATTAGGCTACTGTGGCCTTTTAATGGTACGTTAATTTCATCTTCAATAATGGATAAGCCAAAGTTAACTAGCAGATGAAACAGCACCATCCGAGGATAGATTTACTCCTTGTGATTATCCTGAGTTTGAAATTGATGTTACTTTTCGTCATGATTGCACTTCTTTCCTTGCAGTTGAGGAGCCAATCAATTTAAAAACCTTTTTCTCCAAATAATTACGTTTCGAGAACAGAAGGTATTTTCTTTCTATTGACTCCTAAAACACAATAGAAGTAAAGTCTACTCACGTTCTATTCCGAATCAGACTTCATGTGTGAGAAAAAGAAAAAGCCAATTCGAGTCCGCCTATACTGAGGAAGACCGTCAAGTTCATTCGTTTAAAACGTTCGCTCAATTAATTGGAAACCCGTTATAAACGTGGTAGGCTTTGAGTTTTCCTGACGAAAAATACTTCACTTTCTGATGTAAAGGTTCACACAAGTGGTTGCGCGAGGATTTATCTGATGTACCCAGGATGATGCACTCCATATTTCCAGCCACGATAACGATGTTAAGAGTGGTGAGTGGTGAAGTCATGCAATGCCTTCCCACTTCCTTCCTCAGGGTCTGAAATTAATACTGGTGAACGCACTGAATTCCTAAAAAGAGTTACGGCGCTTTTGCATGATGCCGTACGAAATGTGACTTCACTCGTATTTCAGTGAAGCTCCTCCTCATGAAATTCTGAAATTCTAGCTGTACAAGAGTTGTTGTCAGACAATCTTTTCGTGCATGGAACACCTTTGATTGGCTTGTGACTTCATCACTCGGAACCCCATTGACTAAAATGTATGAAACGCTGTTAAAAAGTAGAGTAATCGTTACTTTCATAATACCAAAGATTCACTGCAGAAGGCAAAAGTCTTTTTTTTAATATTTAGCAATGAAAAATGTCAGTGGTTCTCTCCCGGTTGAAGTCGTCATCAAACCAGAATGCGGTTCAACAGAACAATTTAATGAAAAGATTTGAAAACCACGAATTCATCCACAAATAAATGAAATGTTTGTTGTCTAGAAAATAAAGCTGTTCAAAAATTAGTCTAAAATGTTTGAAATACCGCTCGCACCCGCGTGTAAATCCCTTCAGCACCCTGTACTCGGATAGCCAAAACAGAAAATTCTCGAAAGACTCAACTGTGATACTGCAAATGGATTATAATCTTCACACTCGGTGTAAGTTTATTAAAAGTAATTAATTACACTCTTAAAATGTTTCAATTGGTGGATATAAATAATTCGTCATATCAATGCATAAATATCCAACTTTGTACATGATACATGTACTATATATATAAGAATCTGAAATGTGATGTACTTTGGACTGATACTCTTTCTCAAAATAAGCTACCTAAATTTACGTAGAGGTTTAGCAGGCAGTTGTATTGAAATTACGTGATTAAGTTACTTAAAGGAAAGTTACTAAGAAACTTGGGGCGTAAAATGAACCAAGGAAAGTTTGTAATGATGCTTCTGTCCTAAAAGACTGTGCATGCATAAGGCAGAAACTTATGAAGGTAGGAAGAATAAATATGCAAGGAACCCGAAACTTTATTGAACAAACTTCAACACAAGGTTGAGACCACAGAAAAAATATTTTAAACTCAATAAACATTTGGTCAAAAATGCTTTGTTAAAAAGTTACAATCATTTGGAATTTGAAACATGTTAGCGAATCATTCGTGCTCTGAGAGTGGCAGGGAAATGAAGTGTAGAAGTGCGGAAAACATTTTTATTATAAACACAATGAAAAGAATAAGGGCCTTAATTATTAGGACCACAAGAAACAGCAGGTAAAGTATTTACAAAAGATGTTCATCATGACGCCCATCTGTTGGGATGCAGGCTTTCTAACTCCGGTGCAGTAATTGCTGGACTCGGTCAAAAATACCAGGAGCTTACGATACCTTGTGGAGGCTTTAACAATTCTACCGATGTTATCTTCAAAGGAATTAATCAGTGTTTCGAGCACCAAACTCTTCAAATGTGCCTAGAAGTAAAAATCTAGAAACTTTATATAAGATGACCCTGGTGGCCATGTGATGATGCCGCCTTGGCCAACCCAATGCACATCTGCTATTTCAGCATTGGATACTGGCTCCATTTTTGTTGCTACCTTTGCCGCCGATGAAATGCTCTATGTAAACAAACAAATTTTAATCTTTGATGTAATGGAACTCACAATCGGTATTTATCAATAAAATTATTGATATTTGGCTAATTTAAAATCATTTTCTACCTATGCAGATTTCGAATTGCCGTTGTGTGATTACTCCAAGAATTCAATGTTTTATTTAAAACCAGATGTTCACAAGAATAGATCCCACTATTGACATTTGTTGTGTTGGAAATGCCTCATAGTGCTGCCGGTCACGGATGAGATCCTGCAAAGTTTCTGGCTAACCTTTAGTCAAAGGAAATGTCTTCTTTCGGCCTAATTTCCGTACGTGACGCCATTTTTTTACAATGATGATGAAATTTCAAAATCATTTATTATTTTTATGTTTTACATTCATTAATTTTTTAGCAATTATTTAACGTCGAAAATTTATGAGCACAAACAGAAATTTTCTAGACTTCAATGGTACAAGTGCTCAAACGACGAATAATTCGACTTGCTAATTTTCTCACGCAATTTGAAACACGTGCACATTTAATGAATTTTGTCAGGTATGGATACTACGAGCAAATGCATACATAAATCTGTTCTAACATTGCGTCTCGATCCGAAGTTTTGACGTCTTTTCAAGTTTGTTCAGCAAGACTGCGTGCTTCTCAAGCTCGCTAGATCACGCAGCCGAGATGCTCAAGCTAAACTCGTATGTTGCTCGTCAATATCTGGACTGGACGAGCGCAAGCTTGTCACTCTTCAGTGCATAAAAACGTTTGTCCACACGGAGATTGAGAACAATTCTGTCTGTTTACGCAGCTTGTGCACTCTTTTGTGTGGGTCTCAATTTCTATCATGACGGTAGTTGCGAAAGACAACACTTCAGAATATTCCCCGATTCCATGCACACTTAGATAACTGAATTTTCAGTATTTGTTATGGTTCCTCAATCAGTTAAATTGTTTCGTAAACTTTCATTTTGAATTATGCACAATTATTCCGTAATTACATTGAAAAATTTTGGTATTATTTTTCACGAGTAATTAATTTTCGCTACATGGATTTTGAAGTGGTTTGAAACTTATAAAATTACGACACCTACCCATAATTTCGCTTAGAATTTTCCGTAAATCTGCTTGTTGTTATGTGAACAGCTTGACACATAAGTAAATTAAATGAGCAGTGCAATTTAAATGAGAAATGAGCTTTTCGCACGTGCTTAAACGCTGACGCTGGCATATAATGAGCTTTTAGTTATGCGTTCAGATTGGCGACATCGATGATGTAACACATACTGGTAATCTATTGAGCTAACTATCGCACATAATTCTTGAACTATGAACTAGGCGCAGGAACGTCACTCAGCTATACCGAGATGTGGTTGCAGCGAACTTGAAGGTTTGAAATACTCAGTCACAGATCCTCTCTTATATCGCATTTGTTCATCCTACAGCATTTGAGCGTGTAATCGGTTTTGGCCATAGATGCCAGAGATTCAGATCCTTTGTATTGAGCAGAGATACAATTGTCCACTTTTCGGTTAACGTATATGTGCGCAATTATTGAATTCGAAATGCTTCCACAGCCCAGAGTCCTTAATTCTTTCTACTGAAAACAATTTTTTGAATTAAGAAAGAAGATATTGTATTGATAAATAAGTTCTAATACTTTAAGACAAAATTTGTTCATCTGTGTTTTGTGAGCATTTAATGAGTTCAAATTATCAACATCAATTACTATTTTTGTCAGTTTCGCTCCAATTCTAAACCGTGTGATTTTCAGCGTTCTATTTTAGTACCTTGAATATGTCAGATATAATCTGAAGTGTTCTTAGAATTGAATAAGTAACTTAAAAATACAATATTCTTCTTCCGACAAAGTTCAAATTTACTACTAATGATGATTGGGTAACAAACAATCACCACCTCAGCGCAGCGTCATAGTGCGATCATAACTTGTCAAAAACTGTCTGTATTTTAAGACTACCAGTAACTAGGCACAATTGCTCGGAAAACTGCCCTCGTGGGACAACTGCCCATCGAGTGGATTGCTCTAAATAAATGAAAGAACATAATTTACATTGTAAATATTTATTATAATTTCAAGTTAAATTTGAAATTATAATAAATACTACTGGTTGAGCAAACAATCTTGGGCAATTCTACAGATGTTATTGCTCGAAGGGGCTTGTCGTTCGAAGCTGTTGCTCAGAGACATCTTTTCTATAGAACCTTAGCAATCTTTTGTTGTGGCTAAGGCCCTCCGCACACGGGGCTACTCTAATGAAATTAAACTACTTTGTGATTGAAGTTATTAACCAGTGACTAACTCATTAGTGATGCGTTTCAGTACACGAGGCTACTCGAAATCCGTCATCTCCTCTGGGTGTTCCTGGAAGTAGGACGGCACAATGCAATCATTCAGCAACATTGTGGATAGTGATTCAAGTGATGAAGATATGATGCAATATTATCACTAGCGTCAGAGGAGAAATAGAAAACGCAGGTAATTTTGGATTCACCCATACACAGAGAAAAATTTTCACCGACGACTATTCGTTGCTGCAAAAGAATAACATGAGGATACTAAATTATTGAGCTTCCATCCCATGTCTCAGGACAGTGTTAGGCCCCGCGCCAGTCTGGATATTCTCGCCTCTTTAGAAATTATGTTCGTCAAAATTTAATTCGAGTATCATAGATACTCGCTAAACCCCCTTGAATACGGCTTGTCCGAAATTCGAGAGAGCGACTGAATTCAACTGGTCCGCTTCCTGGAATTTCGGAACCACTATTGAAATCCTCACCAACTAATGTTGTGTTCCTGCAAATAAACTCTGAAAATAAACCGAGTACTACATTCCCTGAGAAGAATACTGGTTCCCAAAAAGGACCAGCCTAAATACTTATCCATTGGGCCGAACAGGATTCGCGCACCTAATAATCTATCAACTGGCTCCCAAGAAGGACCAGCCTAAATAATTAGCAATAAGGCCGAACCGGATTCGCCGCCTGAACAATTTATCAACTGGCTCCCAAGAAGGACCAGCTTAAATAAATATCGAACAATTGGCGCCCGAACAGGGACAGCCAACAAATCGAATAAACTATATATCTAACAGACAATTATTTGGAACTGGTGCAAATAATTTCCCCTGCCCTTCACAAATAGAATACAAACATGAGGAAGTGCGTGAGTGCTGAGGAAAGAATAATAATCATTCTCAGGTAAGATGCATTGGCCATTATTATTAAAACTAAAAATATGAAAAACTATTATCCAAATATACCTTACATTGTCGCAAATTCTGTATACATTTTATAATTGTTGACCTTAGTTATGCTTCACGAGCTGCTTCAAAATATACTGGTGCACTTTCCGTACTTAAATTTGACAGTCATTATGACTTAATTTACCATTTTTCTGTAAATGGTTAAAATATGAGCATCGATTTACACAACACTCTGTATATTGCACAATGAAATTAGAAGGTGATAAAATATTACACAATTTATAAAATTTTGTTAATTAGATTGGGTTGCACAACACAGCAACTTTAAAATGAAGGTTATAGCGAAGGTTATAGATTTAAAATACATATCTATTAAAAATTAGAACGTTTCGATCATCTAGATCATCATCAGCTATAGTCTGAAATATAAGAATTGGCAAATTAAGACCGGCAATAAAAACCATTCAGTAAGTGATATAATAATATGTACACAGATAAAAAAAAAGTACGTAATACCCATTTTCAATGGATAGGATGACTGCATGTCATTAAGGTTAGGTTTCAATTTGCTAGTAAAGAGGGATTCAAGAATGCGTAAATCAAAACACGAACCCGCAGAACCTAATATCGAAAAATTTTCGAGTGAGATGGTTGTATTGCATTTTTCAGCATGGATTCTAATAGCTGAATTTGAAGGCCTACTTAATGGAATACCAGTCCTAAAACTTCTACCACTATGTTCAAATTCCCTCGTAGATAGCAACTGAGATGTCGAACCGACATACACAGACCCACACAGTGGGCAACAGTACATGTATACAACAGAGGAAAGCATTGAAATTGGTAATCTATCTTTAAAATGAAAAAATGAACCTATTTTGAAATTATTAATCAAAATAATTTGAAGGTCAACACAGGGAAAGTGTTTCACAACTAATGAGAGCAATTGTTCTTTCAACTTCTCAGACTGAACACCGAAGTAAGGAATGGTGACGAACAGTTTCTTCTTATCTACAGTCAGCACAGTAGCAATGGCGGAATACTTTTTATCTAAAAATTGCGTGAAATATTTCTGAATAAAATATAAAGGAAAACTATTTTTACAAAAAACTGCTTTAATAATTTAAACTCATTATGCAAAATGAATAACTTGAGCATATTTCGTTTGCCCGAAATAAAAGGGTTTTCATGCTGTTGATTTTAAATAAAAAAGAAGAACACGAAAAATACCTTAGACCCAAATCAGTAAATGTGCTATTCCCATAAACAGAGGTACAAAAAGTGGAACCTGAGCGTTGGACAAGACAGTCTAAAAAAGGTAATTCATTGTTAGCTTCAGTCTCCATGGTAAAAGCGATATTTCGGTGTTTACTATTAATATATTCAAGAAACAAAAGAGCGTGGTTTCTGTCTCGGAACAAAACAAAAGTAACATCAACGTATCTGCGGTAAAAGATTGGTTTAAAATTATCTGGACATTCAGAAAGCCATTTTCGTTCATGATGTGACATAAAAATATTCGCGAAAGTTGGACCCAAAGGCAGCCCCATACCCAATCCCTCGATTTATTTGTAGTATTTGCCATTAAAAAGGAAAAATGAGAACCTAACTGCAAGATCTAACAGAGTTTTAAATGCTACACGACTAAAGTTACAAACGGTCTGCTCCACTTCAAATAATTGCTGCAGAAAAATATTAATTGTTTCAGTTAACGGAATATTAGTAAACAGATTTTCCACATCAAATGACGTCATGTAAAAGTTGTCAGCACCAGGAATACTAGCGATCTCTTTAGCAAAGGAGGATGAATCAAAAACGCTGTATTTATTAGTAGTTTAGGGGTTTAAAATGGGAACTAAAAATTTAGCTAATTTATAACTCGAGTGTTATAGGATGCAAAAATCGGTTTTAGTTGAGATTTGGATTTAAAATCTGCTTTGTGTACTTTAGGAAGACCATAGAGTATTCCCGGACCTGAGCCGGAAACATATAAACTATTATACACAGTTTCAGTTATAACAGAAGATTTACTAAGTTTTCGTAAGAAATCATAAATTTTATCTTCTATACGGAGTACACATTTACGTATAGGTTCGCATGTTTCCGAGAACCTGCTGCTGTCTGAAATAATGGACCCAATCCTCGCAAATAATTTGACCTGTCAAGTAAAACTACACCGCGACCTTTGTCCGGTCGAGTCACAACTAAAGTCTTGTTTGCAGCAAGAGACTTGAGAAGAGATAAATCAGATTTTGTGAATATCGCGGAAAATATCTTATATGATTTGAAATTGTAATAATACTTCGTTGACAATGATTTGAGATTGCTTACGAACTCATCAAAGTTGATACATGGAAAATCATTCAAAATGGTGACCAATTTTTCAAATGATAAAAAATAGTTGTGAAATTAGTTGTGAAATGCTTTCCCTGTGTTGATCTTCAAACTATTTTGGTTAATAATTTTAAAATAGGTTCATTTTTTTCATTTTTAAGATGGTTTACCAATTTCTATGCTTTCCTCTGTTGTATACAAGTACTGTTGCCCACTGTGTGGGTCTGTGTTTGTCGATTCGACATCTCGGTTGCTATCTACGAGGGAATTTGAACATAGCGGTAGAAGTTTTAGGACTGGTATCCCATTAAGTAGGCCTTCCTATTCAGCTATTAGAATCCATGCTGAAAAATGCAATACAACTATCTCACTCGAAAATTTTTCAATATTAGGTTCTGCAGGTTCGTGTCTTAATTCACGCATTCTTGAATCCCTCTTTACTAGCAAATAGAAACCTAACCTTAATGACATGCAGTTATCCTATCCATTGAAAATAGGTATTACATTTAATTTTTCTTAATCTGTGTACATATTATTAAATCACGTACTGAATGGTTTTTATTGCCTGTCTTAATTTGTCAATTCTTATATTTCAGACTATAGCTGATGATGATCTAGATGATCGAAACGTTCTAATTTTAAATAGATATGTATTTTAAATCTATAACCTTCGCTATAACCTTCAATTTAAAAAATATATTACATATAAAATTTACGGCTTTTCCAACTTCACTCCATGCAATTTCTGTTCCATCTTTCCTAGAGTGACCTAGTAACTTGAAGTTATATAGGACATGGTGTTTTTCCACTTCCATGACCAATTTTTGTGTTCAATTTTTGTTCGTTCATTTCTAGAACAGATACAATAGAAGAGTTACCAGGAAACTGAGAGACTCAACTCAAAAGTGACTGGACACGCGAGTCACCCAGTGATTGGTTGCTAACGTATTACTAACGAGTTAGTAACCAGTAGCTACGTGTATGGCTTCCTTATCAATTACACAGTGAGTGACTCAATGCGAACTGGTTAGGCCCTCCGCACACGGGGCTACTCTAATGAAACTAAACTGGTTTGTGATTGACGTTACTAACCAGTTACTAACTCATTAGTGATGAGGTTCCGCACACGAGGCTACTAAAATCCGCAATCTCCTCTGGGTGTTCGTGGAATTGGGACCGCACAATGCAATCATTCAGCAACATTGTGGATAGCGATTCAAGTGGCGAAGATATGAAACTATATAATCATTATCGTCAGAGAAGAAAAAGAAAACGTAGATTATTTTTACTCATCCATACATGGGGAAAAATTTTCAACGCCGACTATTCATTGCTGTAAAAGAATAACAACTTGAGGATACGCTATTAATAAATATACAATAAAAAATAGTCTTTTCATTGTATACTCATGCAAAATGAAATTATAAATTACCTACTTAGTATATCAAATACACAGATTATTTTAAACAGGGTGTTGTGTAATTCGATACACACATTTTAACCATTAACAGAAGAACACTAAATAAAACGATTTTCATGAGTGACAAACACCTCAGAACACCTTGGTTTTCGAGAAATGTTTATCCAGAAGGTTTCCCGTAAGAATTGGCTTACAATGCAGCCATTGAGTAAAATCTAACTGCTGCTGGCGAGCGCTGTAGCATACCAAAAAAAGAATCTAAAATTATTTTAGATCGTTATTTCCCAAAAAAGATGAAATATTCAGATTTATGCAACTCGTGAATGTCGTTTTTTAACGTTTATCTGTATATGGTTGAAATATGTACATCGAATTACACGACACCCTGTATATTATTCAATGAAATTAGAAGGAAATTAAATAAATTATATTAAGTATGGATAAATAATGACGTTTTGCTTCTTGCGAATCCTAATTATGAATAAAAGAGCAAAGAAAGTAGCTTTTAAATTTAACATTCTTATTAAGACAGTCTAATAATAAAAGAAGAACGTTTCGACGCGTTAGGTCATTCTCAACTTCTGTCGGTAGAAAATCACAAAATCTGGTAAAATTCACAGTAAATTGCTAGACGATGAAGAAAAAAAAAAAATAACATCATACTAAAAACTTACAAATACAACCTAAACTAGCTGAAGGGGGAAAGCGGACTGAGTATCATTCCAAACTGGTTTTGTCGTTAAAATATACAGAGATTCTAAAATACGAAGATTTATAACACCAGATGTAGATGCAATTACATTGAAATCGTTTAAGCGCACTGGAAGATCGCATTTCTCTGCTTGAGAACGGATGGCAGAATGGGATGGCGTAGAGAGAAGGAGGCCTGTTCTAAAACTCCTACCAGCATGTTCCGCAACGCGAATACTGAGGGCTCGTTTAGTTGAGCCCACGTACTCAGACGCACAATGTGCGCAACGATATTTGTAAACAACAGACGAGAGCATGCTTTGAGAGTTCTATCTTTGTAATTGAAATAAGACCCTATTTTTAACGCATTGACCAATATAATTTTGAAATCTATATGCATGAAATGTTTAGATAGAAGCAAATGCAATTCTTTTCTCATTTTTTCCGATTTGTGCCCAAAAAATGGTAATGTGAAGCAAAATGTTTTTTTATTGACCGAGTATGAATTTGGCTTGCTGTAAAATTTATTATTCAAGAAATTTTTAATAGCTGAATCAATGAGTCGGCAGGGAAAACCGTCGCATTTAAAAAAATTATTTAAAAAAATCAAATTCTTTATGAAGAGAGGAAAATGATGAACACATACAATATGCCCTAAAGAGTAAAGTCTTAATGCTATTTATTTTGACTGTGAAAGGGCAAAAAATGAAAAAACTGATTCCATGCCCTGTGAAAGTGGGTTTACGAAAAACTGAAATGAAATCTGCCATTGTTGCGAGTAATTAGGGCATCCAAGAATGGAAGACCATTGTTAACTTCAGTTTCCATGGTAAATTTTATATTAGGATGTTGTGCATCCAAGTAGTCTAAAAAGAGATTGCAATGAGAACTACTCTTAAACAGTAAAAACGTATCGTCAACGTTCCTCCTATAAAATGTAAGCTTAAATTCTAAAGGACAGGAGTCTAACCACCGTTGCTCATGGAAACGCATAAAGACATTGGCAAATGTCGGCCCTAATGGAAGGCCCATTCCTAGACCATCAAGTTGCTGATAAAATTTGTTGTCAAATATAAAAAAGAATTTAGTACAGAATGCTGAAGAAGGTAACGGAATAAAGATTTTGACAAGCCAAAAACTGATTCTACATTAGCAAATAAGTAATTCAGACAAATTTCAATGGTCTCGTGCAAAGGAATATTCGTAAATAGGCTCTCAATATCAAACGACACCATGACGAAGTTATCGGCCTGGTTAAGTGATGTAACCTCTTCGACAAACGATTTTGAATTCTGAACGGTATAGGGATTACACGTAAATGGTGCCAGGATGGGAACTAAAAATTTAGCGAGAGAAAAACTCGGGGTACGGTAAGCAGCAAAAATTTGTCTAAATTTGAAATCTAAATTAAAATTTGTTTTGTGAATTTTTGGTAATCCATATAAAGTTCCCGGCCCAGAGCCCGATACAGACAAAGTTTTGTAAATCTCGTCAGTTATTGAAGACAAATTATTCAATTTTCGCAAAAAGTTGTTAATGTTATCCTCAACACGAGTAGTAAATTTTAAGATAGGCTCAGTAATCTCCCTAAATTTGGTTTTGACGGAAATGAGGCAATGCATACTCTGTAAATACTTGGATCTATCTAAAATAACGACTCCCCTGCCTTTGTCTGGCCGGGTGACAATAATGCTATCATCAGAAGAAAGGTTCTTTAAAAGCTTGATATCTGCGTAACTAAAAATAGTAGAAAACATTTTGTACGGCTTAAAACTGTAGTAATACCTAAATGCAAGGTTCTTCAGTTCTGCTTTTAAATTATGAAATTCATCCCGTTGCATGGATTGGAGATTATATGAAAGTTGCTCAAAATGATGAAAATACCGATAAAATTTCAATTTGTAAACCGGCAAATAAAAATCTAAGCCAAATGCGAGCAGATTTTCCTCTCTTCATAAAGAAATTGATTTTTAAATAATTTTTTTAAATGCAACGGCTTTCCCTGCCGACTCATTGATTCAGCTATTAAAACTTTCTTGAATAATAAATTTTACAGCAAGCCAAATTCATACTCGGTCAATAAAAAGCCATTTTACTTCACATCACCATTTTTTGGGCACAAATCGGAAAAACTGAGAAAGGAATTGCATTTGCTTTTATCTAAACATTTCATGCGTATAGATTTCAAAATTATATTGGTTAATACGGTAAAAATAGGGTCTTATTTCAATTACAAAGATAGAACTCTCAAAGCATGCTCTCGTCTGTTGTTTACAAATATCGTTGCGCACATTGTGCGTCTGAGTACGTGGGCTCAACTAAACGGGCCCTCAGTATTCGCGTTGCGGAGCATGCTGGTAGGAGTTTTAGAACAGGCCTCCTTCTCTCTACGCCATCCCATTCTGCCATCCGTTCTCATGCAGAGAAATGCGATCTTCCAGTGCGCTTAAACGATTTCAATGTAATTGCATCTACATCTGGTGTTATAAATCTTCGTATTTTAGAATCCCTGTATATTTTAACGACAAAACCAGTTTGGAATGATACTCAGTCCGCTTTCCCCCTTCAGCTAGTTTAGGTTGTATTTTTAAGTTTTTAGTGTGATGTTATTTTTTTTTCTTTCTTCATCGTCTAACAATTTAATGTGAATTTTACTAGATTTTGTGATTTTCTACCGACAGAAGTTGAGAACGACCTAACGGGTCGAAACGTTCTTCTTTTATTATTAGACTGTCTTAATAAGAATGTTAAATTTACAAGCTACTCTCTTCGCTGTTTTATTAATAAATTATATTAAGTATTGTACGACACAAAAATCTATAACCATTCATATTTAGGGCTTTTCCAACTTCACTCCATGGAATTCTGTTCCAGCCATCATGGAGTAACCTGATAGTTTAAAAACGGGTATTTTTTCCCTTCCTAGACCAATAGTAGCCCCGTGTGCAGAGGGCCTAAATAAGTTTTTTCTGAGTAGCCACGTGTGCAGAGTGCGATCAGTTTCTTTTGAGTAGCTCCGTGTGCAGACGGCTTTAGACATCTGCAAGCCGAAAAGGGTCGCACATCTTGCGAAAAGAAAATTAGCTCTATTTCGCAGGTACAGCAAAGTGGGACGGTTTGACGTTGTGCGCTGTGCAGATTCAGATCCATGCATCCTGTGTCCATTAGAACGGGGAAGCTCGTGATGCGTGAAACCTGTTTGATGAAGTTTTGGAGTCCTTGAATCAGTAGCGCACGAATGAGGTCAAATCAAAACTCTTTTTAAGGAGTGCCTTTTCTTTCTAACAATGATTTGACGAGGCATTGACAGTTATTGTTACCAAATTGACGGCATGTTGTGACATGTTGTACCACTAGGTAAATTGCTCATTTATGCGCAGGTATAAATGAGCAACAATTAAAATATTTTAAAACCATTTTTTAAATGCAAATTAACGAATGAGATAGAACATCATTGTGTAATTATATTTGTTACAATTCTTTGAAAGAATAGAAATGAATATGCTGTTAAGTGTGTTTTTGAATTTTGTTACTTGAAACCTAATTCGATTAACTGTAGCAACCACCAAAACGCAGTCAACGTGTTAAAGGAAGTTAGCAGTGTTATGAGGAGTCATTGACTCAAAACATCCAGAAATGCTGAATGGAAGGCAATTATTGCCTTCCAGAAAATGGGTCATTTATAGAATTCATTAGAGTCGCTAAGTTCTGCTTGATTTGCAAAAGGAGGACACACGCATTTACACTGATGAAATTCTTCGTATGCGAAAGTGTTAGTAGGCCAACACATGCGGCACTTAAAAAGATAACAGATCTTGATGGTTAAACCAAACCTGCAATATAAAACAGTTTTTCAAAGATTAGGAATCATATTCAACGGAAACATGTATGGTGTTTGAAAAAGTTATTACTTAAATCAGGAAATTTATTTATGAAAATTAATTGCTGCCTTTTTGAATAATGCTCGTAAACAAATCCTCCAACACTCTGGATGATTATAGAATAAAAGTGCAGTTGTTTCAGCAATAACTTATACAGACAGTTGCGAGTAAACCACCGTTGCAAAAAGTTTCCTAAAACAAATCACCCAATCAAAATTTCATGCAGTTTTCATGTTGGCAGTACCCGTTAATGAACGGGAAAGGCCGCGCATTTTCATATTACGGTAAAATTTTCTGCTCTCGGATATTCTTGGATGAAATGTTAAGATAAACACGCAGCAAGAGACAGGTTTTGCCATAGATCGGTACACGGTCGAAAAGTGCGGCATGTACCGACCCTATTCGAGAAGGCATCGGTTGCTTGTGTGCTGTGGGCCTTCATCAACTGAGGTGATGCTTGCAAGTGTCCAGCTCATCGCGAACAGTTTTATATTAGTATTCAGTAGTATTCAGAATTTGTTACGGTTACTTCTAGGTTCAAATCGAGTTCCTAATATTGAAATGAGTGTTAACATTTTGAACATTATAGAGTCTATTATTTGTGTGGGTACTGTACAATCTGATGTATTTCTGAGCCTAGGTTGTGCGCCATGCACAAACACTCATCTCACTGTATTAACCTTTGAACTGAAGAACTCCAGATTTTACTGCACATGCAAGTGACAGACTCACTGATGCACATGGTGTTAAAACTCATCTCAACAAAGTATACTAATTTTAAGCCTAGGTGTGCTTACATATGTACTGTGTAGGTGTGTGCGTATAGTTCGGGGACGGTACGGAGCCAACAACACGTTGACTACGGTTGTGCGGTTGCTACGATCAATTTGGTTAGGTTAGAAGAAGTCGTTTTGAAAAACCGACTTTACTGCTCTAATACATTTGTAACCATTCTAAAAAGTGTTAAGAATACAATTGAACCATAATATGTTACTCTATGCTCTAAAACTGTATTTCGTTAAAGGGAGCAAAATAGTTTAGATGTTATTTGTATATTCCGGTACGCAAAAGAGCAATTTACCAAGTGATACACATCTGTACCAATATGTAGTCAACGTGCATGGAAGGTCGACCTGGAGGAGCGAGAGGAAGTTAGGAGCCGCCGAGAGCTGAAGTCGCCAAATTGTTGCAACGAATGTAAAGAACATTTGGCAGATTTGCTTCTTTTCCGAACTATAGACTACCAACTGTTTTCCCTTCCGTGGGATGGGAACGGTCAAAAATTACCTTAATTTTTAATTGGGCGTGCCCAATGTAGAAGATGTTACAAAATTCTGTCGATAATTATTTTAATGTGTTCACGGAATTTAAAAATTTGGTTCCCAAGAATCACTAGAGGAGTACATTTATGAACGTTTTACTTGAATGACATTTTGCTCGCTGATGCGTAATTTTCGAGGTATAACGTGAATTACGTTCAGGTAAGAATAACGTCATATGGCCGGCTGCGTCGTACCTGCATTGTTGGAACACGCGCAGTATTTTGACGAGAAACCATCAGTTTCTGTATAGCTAAGTTTAGCGATTTTGTTTATTTAGTTAGTTTAGGCAAGTTCATTCAACTAACCAAACGTTACCTAACCTAATCTAACCTATCATTACGTCAATACCGTATTACAGCATATTTACGTGTCCGTTTGTTCACTGTTATATACGGCGTCCCTATAACTTCAAAGTTTAATAACTCTAAAATTACGTATCAGCGAACAAAATGTCATTTGTGTAAATGTTCTTAAATGTATTCATTCAGTGATTCTTTGGAAATGAATTTTGAATTTCCGTGAGCGCATTAGAGTAGGTATTGACCCTGAATTCTGCTGAAAGCAAAACATTCAACTTCATTCGAAATTAACTTCATACAGAATGATTTGTTCCCAGTTAAATATTCCATTTTATGCCGCAATAAGACCCATGTATTATTCGTAAAATTCGGGAATAGGTCATAACCTTCAGCTTACTCAGGTCAGTTGCATCACGGAAGATTAGGGTTTGAGCTAGGCGAAACATGCTGAGAAAGGTAGAACATCAGCTGATGACTACTCGAAGAGAGTCAAACATTGACATCGAAGCATGCGGTATAAAAGTGACAGAACCCTCATTCGAGAACTCCACTCGCGCAATATCAAAAGATATATACAGAGTAAAACTCATTTTTCATGAGAATGCGTGTTGCAAGGTATGTAAAATTTTCAAATGATCATTTTGACCGGTGAAATAAGTTTTGGAAAACTGTCCCTTAGTCTGACGAAACAAAAGTTGAGGTCGTTGGATGCGATGCAAAAATTATGTTGTTCAGATATTTGGAAAACTAGAGGAACGGCTTATGAAGGACAGCGTCCCCCATACGGACTTTTTTTTCATTATTGAACCTAGAGCAATGAAATTTGATATACTGATAGGAAACGCAATTGGGAATCATTTGTCATTCGTGAAAAAATGCGATTTTCCCCATAGAAAACGAGATTTTCATAGAAACGAGATTTTTGGGGCTTTCAAAATGCATCTCCTCTGACAGTTTTTGTGTAAAAGTGATGAGTTTGGTATCATTGGATGCGGAAAAACGTGGACATTCCAGGAAGTCTAATGCCGTTCCACAAATTTCTAGTTTTAGTGAAAAAAAAAATTGAAAAATATCAAGTAAAAATTTTTTTTCTCGAAAAATGGGGATTTATGACGTCATAACTTTTGAAAAAAAGATAATGATGAAGTCAATTAGGACTTCCTGAAAAGCCCTTGGTTTTCCGCATTCAATGATACCAAAACATTACTGTAGTTTGAAAACTGTAGGAGGAGATGCATTTTGAAACCCCAAAGTCCATTGTTTACATTATAAGCAAAACAAAGAAACATAAACAATTTTAATTAAAAATTTTCGAAAAATTTTGATTCGAGTTAGGCCTTTGAAATCATTATAGAGTAAAACATAGACATAGGAATTGGCATAGCCGGGAAGAAAGTGCCAAATTGGAGGTGTAACATGATAAAATACCACTTCCCCCTCCCCTCCCCCCCCATTCTTCAAACCCCCGTAGCGGGCGAACGAGTGAACGTACGAGTCTCATTTTTTCACAGGATGTACTTGACCTCTTACACTTCCTACAGCAGCAATAATCCCTTTTTCTCAAATTTTCTCAGAATCCTGGATTCATATGGGGGACGCTGTCCTGAACTCATTACCAACGGAAGTGGTAGCATACTGGTTTAAGGTTGCGGTTAATGTGTGGCGTTTGCTAATAGTCGAATTTCAAATTTTGGGTGCCGACACATAGTTAATTAGATCAAAAGAAACAAGTTTTTTTTATGCACTTTCCGTCGCAAATGAGTATTTAACGAGTTATAGCGGTAGGTTTAGTTTTGTCTATGATGACGAATGCGCTTGATTAAACAGCTACTCATCTATTTTTGAATTTTTGTTGCTTGAATCACGGTAAAAACATAAAAATAAACTACTTTTCTTCTATACACTTTTTGCGACAAATGAGTATTTTACGAGTTAGAGCGGTAGGTTTTATTTTTTGCGCGATTGAGCTGTTCAAGTACTTTTAAGCACTTTGTAATTTATTACTTGCCGGCCCCACGGAGCCTGAACCCACTTTTAGAATCTCTTAGTGAATAACACAATAGAAATTATCACCAAAAAACGAGTTATAGCCGTATCAGCCAGTATGTTAACGTTCGTCTTAGATGGCGGGAACGGAGCCTGGCTCGATCATTCAAGCGCGTTGGAAGGAAGCGTCCACTGCAGTGTTGCCATACGACGCACTCGATAAATTACTTTCCGCTTCAAACACTAGAGTTGCGGTAACTAACCTACCGCTATAACTCGTAAAATACTCATTTGCGACGGAAAGTACATAGAAAAAAACTTGTTTATTTCGATCTTATTAACTATGTTTCGGCACTAAAAATTCGAAATTCGATTATTAGCAAACGCTACACATTAACCGGGGTTTCTTCACCTCGCATGACGTTGTAAACTGTAGTTCATAGAAGAAAAAATAGATAGTGATATGTATTGCCCCACTTTGAAGATTCTCAACCTGTGTGCAAAGCTTTTATTTTAAAATTGTCCGTGGAAGTCCCATCAGGACAGCGGCCCAAAACACAAGGTAAATTCAAAAATTCAAACCGTAAATGATAGAAATAAACACAAATTCAATGCTTTCCAGTAGCCAAGCCAATCATCAGTCTGCACGATAATGGAAAATCTTTGTGGGAATACTAAGAATTAAATCAAGCAATGAAGCCCTTAGAATCTTGGAGAGTTGAAAAATGAGCATTGAAGAATTAAAAATATATCACCACACTTAGTTTCATCATATGGAAGCCGTCACCGATCAGTAATTAACTGCAAATTCACCTCAACTAAGCATCATATACAAAAATATCTGATTGAAAATTTTTGTTAAGTGCTTTGGCTTTGATTGTATATGAATTCTCAAAGTTGAAGAATTCAATGTTTTATTTTAGGTATTAGTTTAACCATAAGGAATACAATTTGTTTTAGTTCCGTGTCCTTAATAAGCCTAACACAGATCTCATTATGCGTAAATATTTTGGTCCCCACACTGTGTAGGCGGACTCTAGGTATGAGATCTGAGTTTCAATTTTGAGGTGTGAAGCTGTGTGAGAGTCCAGAGACGCAGCTTCTGATCAAGACCAAAGTTTGGATGAGTTGGCAAAATGCTGTGGAGGCTTCCGCATTTGATGGGCTTGCGAAAGTTTTGGGTACTGCGGATGCTGGAATGGGTTACAAAATATGAAGGAGGAACTATGATCGATAACAGCTTTTTGGCCAGATCTCTTGTGAGAAACGAAAGTGGTAACTGCTTGTTGGGCAATGAAAAATCAAATAATCTGAAGAACCAGAGTATCATATCGTTTGTCAGTGAAATGTGTGCATGCGGTTTTTATGATAAGAATAGTATAAAATGATCCGATTTCCCTCTGGCTAGTCCTCAGCTTCATTATAACATGCGATCACGGTACGTTTGTTTTATTTTAATTTCTGGTGATATCACTTCAGTGAGTAAGTTGTTCTCGTGAGAAGGGTTATCTCGTTTAGTGTTACACACAAAGCGTATCATTGTAGTGATGTATCTGAAAGCACTGCAATGAGTTACACGTGTTAGGAAAGCAAGTGAGAATTCAAAGCTGTGATTGAGAGGAAGAAAAGTTGTTACAGGGCCTCGTGTTATACTTCAGTTTCTGGCTTAATTTATAGAGAATGTTTCTAACAAAGCCGACCGGCTACTGTAGATTAATTTGAATGGTCTGAACGAAACATAGTATCGATGATCCCCAACTCCCATTCTTAGAACGGACGAGAAAACATGTAGCTACTTTTCCTGATGTGGCTACACTGCCTCGCTCTTCTTCATGTCGACGGTGATCACTTCATTTTCGCCACGGCGTCGACCACTCAATTAATGCTGCGGAAGCGACCACTCAATTATCGCTACGGCGAAGACCACTTTAAAAATTTTACAGAGGCGACCACTCTGGTTAGCGTTACGGTGACGCTGGAGTAAACAGAGACGCGTGAGGCGGTATTCATGACTTGAAGGGAAACTTTAGTGCTGACGTGAAGGCTCTTTTCTGAATTATTACCAGGTTTGTTCGGTAAAGCTAGTTGACTTTTGCTGAGGTATTCTGCTGCTGGCTAACATAGCCAGCTTCTGCGGAGGTAGATGAATTTATTTTTTACCAATTGTTCAAGGGAAGGCCTGGTCATAACAGGAGAAATCCATGGAAAAATAATGATGATTATTTACCGATTTTACATTATTCTTGAATCACATGATTGACTTCAAATTGTTCTAGACGCTTGGAGAGATTTTGTGCCATCAGGGAGCAAAATGATTAATTCATTAACTTTTCTACTGTGTCTTAAATATCAGAAAAGAAAATACATTTAGCGACTGAAGACATTTTTTTCAGAAACAAGGTAGCTTCAAATTTTATGAATTGTGACTCAGTACAATGTTAGAGAAGATTAAATGGAGAAATTGAACAGAGAAATTTAAGGGGTCAGCAACTTATCGTTTTTAACTTGCGGTATTAATAACTAATCTAAGCATTTTCATTTCAAAACTATTCTAAGCAATGGACAAGTAGTGTGCAGGTAACTTATCACATTCACTTGTACGCAGTAAATGTCTTCTCGTATTCTATAATCTTTTCAAGAATACAGATCTCGGATCAGAAATACGTCCACGCATTTTGAAGATACACCCCGCCTAAGATCAGTTTATAGGAGCCTGATCAAGAGTTCAAAATTGAGCAAACAGATGCAATCTCATAGGTTTGAAGGGTCTGGAGTTCTGATTCAAGTTAGTGTCTAATAGCGAATGTTAGAATGGCTTAAACATAAAGAACGGTCAACTTTATGCGTTTTTTTTGCGCCACCCATTGTTTAATCTTCAACATACCTCGTACAAGGTCGACAGCTCCCACCGCTGAATGAGATAAATTAAGGGTAACTATTGGCTCTAGCCAAGACATCTTTTAATTCAAATTCTTGAACGTAAGCAATGAACATAAAAATTCATTAGCTGTATATCTTTAATTAAAACAAATTCGAATACTAACCAGTACAGGGTAGGCCAAAAAAGTGTTCCACAATTTTCTCAAATTGGTTGCTCAAAAATTATCCATCGAATGCATATAGGTTTAGTCTCATTTTTTTGCGAAATTTCATCTATCGTCACCAGTTCTACCCTTTTTAATTGCATGCAATTTAATTCAGACGCACTGGTGTTCAGAGTTAAGCAATTTTCTTTTCATTTGTGCAAGATAACGTTTTCTAAAATGATTTCCACGTGACACTCTAGAACATGAAAAGGAAAACGCACATCGCTCTTATGCGCAGATCTACTTCTGAGAGAAACAGTCTGATAGAAATTTTGCAGAAGCTTATCACAAAAATTTCGTGTGCAGAGTAATCGCCGCCTTACCACGAGCGATTTCTTCCTTAGGGCATGAAAAAGGACAATGTATTTAGAAAGCCTCCTACGGTTTTTTCTCGAAGTCAGTAACCGAATCACAATAACATCAACTGAAATAATGAGCTTATTAAAAAAATTATAAGGAAAATGATGGAGAGGGAGATGCCAAAAATGTCTCCAGGACAATGGCAGCGCCAGTGCGTAATCAAACAGGAACAAAAGGATTTGCATAGAGAAATCTTATATATGACTGATGAATACTCTTTCACCCAGGATTTGTCAAAGGATTTTTCCTCAGAGGTTAACATAAAAGATTAATTCAAGAATTGCGAATACACATAAAAATTGCGTACAACATGTATAAGTTCCAACAACATATGTTCATTAATTAAATTTTCTTTCACAGCTGTGTGACCAAGGGAAACTTTTGCAGCACAAACGTATAACGAGATAACAGCAAAAACTGAGCGTCGTAATAGTTTCATCTCACTTTCGATGCTTTAAGCTTTTTCATGGTGATAGAACATTTACGGTTCAACGCAACGTCAATTCATTATCTCTACCTAGATCTAGAGAAGATAAGATGAAGAGCGGGATGTCGCCACTAACGGTGAACGCGGAGTCACGTGTGGCGACGTGAAACACAGCCTGGATGTTCAAGAATGTTCACCCATGTCCTCTCATTAAAGTGGGAGTTTTTGCAATGGTGGGGGATGTATGTACAGTACTTACATATTTGCATGTCTGCTTTACACCATTTACACTGAACACTGTAATAGTTTCGTGAATTAATATCAGAGAATATAAAATGTAGGTCACGAAAACTTGAATAAATGAAGAAAGTGTATTTAGGACAACTGTTACGTTTTTCATTCGTTTTTTCCGTACTCTGTGCTTGGGAAGCAGATAATCTTTTTTTTGCAATAAAACGTGACTCCTGTCTTTTTAGTACAATGATTTGATTAGCATTGCTTGCCTCACCAGCTCAGTCGGTGATAGCATGTGGCTGAACTTTGGCGCACTCACAAAGCACGGCAAGCACGTCATTGATGTGAAAAATTTAATTTAAGTCTTAATTTTACACAGAATTAATTTAGATTTTTCAGGGGACCATCTACCCTCGAAATCCGAAAGTTATCAAATTTTCTGTTGTTTAGCCCATGTAATAGAGAACTTTCTTACGAATCTAACGACGTGCTTCATATCCTTTTACATATGTGTGTTCGTTCGCCAGCTACAACTTGCGAAAGGCCAGCCACTCAGGTTTTCGCAGCACCACGTGACGCGCCGTGAAAATTCCAAATTACGAAAATTCAGGGAATCAAAATATCAAAATCCTATCCAGGTCTCTGGAAAACATGTTCCTGGTTCTGTAAATTCAAATTTTAGAAACAATTTCCCTAATACCCACATTTTCAATTAAAAAAAATTGTTATTCCTAAATATACAAAAAAAACACCATCAATTAAAAAAAATCATTGCATGATTTCACCACTAAGGTGAGAATTTTAGAGAAATCCATAGATGAATGACGGACTTTTTCTGGGTAAACGGTTCTCTTTTAATGTAAATGAACTCTAAAGAATACTGTTTTGCATCACACGCGTCCTATGTTTTATTTGTCGACCTAAACCGAATGAAGCCTGGAACTCGCCGCGTAAAAAGCAATATCTCCAGATAGCTCATTTGCTTCCTAATTTTATCGTACATAAAGTGCTGGAAAGTTTCAATGAAATGAGGGTGGCTAACAAACCTGAATGAAAACCACGCTCACAAACTGTTGCAACGTTCTGCGAGATTAAATTGATAGCATATGTTGAAGAAGATTATACAGAGAATGCGCAGTAATTACAAAAATTCTATTCATAAAAAACTTTCATGCGACGTAAGAATATCAATAATCGAATTTATGATGAATGTATCGTGTCTATGGACCTGTTAAAAATTCAAAAATTGTGTTCAGCAAAATCTAATGATATTACACTTGGCTTCTACGCCTGTAAAGGATTTAAGTATGAGTCTTTTCTTTTGGAAGTACAATATTTAAACACTACAAGTTTAGAAAGGTACGTTCATTCTGAGCTCAAGATAGACACTTGTTTTGCAAATTCTTAGGTGCCCACCAGTGTCAAGGGGAAAAAAGACTTTAAGGTTAATTTACTCCTGTAACTCAATATTTCTCAGTTATCTTTATTGATAACTTCAAATTCACTGTCACCAATTAATTATTATGATCTTTTAGCGTTTTACTCTAAAGTGGAAGGAAGAAGTAGAGTATAGTTAGTTGAATAGAAGGGTCACCTTCATAAGATCACCCTTCTTTGTCTACCAACAGCAGAGCAGCAGCTTACTTGCACGAAAAAATCACGCAGCCGCTGGACTGGTCTTGAAAAGGGATATTTCTTCTCTAAAGTGTGACACTTTGCCCTCGCGCCACGGAGAAGACAGCCAAGTGACAGGATGGAACATATAAGACCAAGAACAAAAAGGAATGCGCTGAGTACGTTTTGAATAAGTTAATACTGAAATAGAAAATAAAAATCTCACCTGATGTACAGTAAGTAAGACTGAAGATCATTAAATACTATTTAAAACAGCAGAGACTAGTATGAAACAATGTTGCACATGTATACAGGGTGTTTCAGAACAAGAGGTACAAAATTGTACACCAAGTAGAAAATGGACAAATAAACACTTTTCTTCGATGAAATTTTCCGAAAAAATCTGGTTTTGAAATATTAGCTGTTAATTGCTTTAAAGGATGAAATTTGAACAATTTGAAAGAAGTGTTGTGGGTTTAAGTCGTTCTCTGTAGAAGTGTTAAATTGCATAGTTGATTGAATGTTTGTGATCATCATAAATAAAATTAATCACTTCTTTCGCTTATGTGTTTTCTAAAAAATGTTAAAAACCCAGCTCCTTTAAAATCAAAATTGTAATGAAACTTTAGTCAGTTATTCATCACATGTTTCTCTTCAAACAATACTTGTAAGTGTTGGAGAAACTCTTTATGAAGAAAGGGGACGCTCATTTGAAAAAAAATTATTTATAATAAATGATTGGGCTTTTGACTCGAAAAGTGGACAACTCTAGCCTTCTTTAAATCATCTGAAATAGCTTTATTGAAAATTTCATCAATGAAATCTTGGGTTACTCGTATATGTCTAAATTGAAAAGTATTTGAATGAAAAATTATTTGTAAGATCTAATCCCGATACTCCACTGTTATAGCATTAGAGAACTATTCATATTATTTAAGGTGTTTTGCAAGGGTTTCTCCCAGGACCTTTCGTGTAACTGATCGTCATCAAACACACATACTCACTTAGTTAACTCTTTTCATTTTTTCCTTTCATGCTATATACTGACGCAAGTACGTTCTTATTAAATGTTTTGATTTGATACTAGAATAAAAACTGTTCTGCAGCAAGCTTCCACGTGTCTCAAATCAAATGGAACAAGCACCAAAATCAGCACAACAAAGTATATTCTATTCCCTATTGAGAGGGATGCATATCTTCGTAATAGGAAAATCGGTGAGAGGAAGATTGCGGTGACTAGCTCAACCACACTTAAGAGGAATTTCTATTATCGACAGAAATCTGTCCTTCTAAAAACGCATCTCATATATAAGTACACCGCCTTCAAAGCCCATAAGATTTTAAAATATAACATATATCTCGCCTAACAACGTTTTGCACTAGAACGTAGTGTATCAAACGCATCTATCTTTACACTGCAGAATAGAGACATATCATGGAAGTCAAATAAATCAAGCGAAAGTCCAAGTTCAATGCAAAATAAAAATAGAATGGAGACAAATTTGGGAAACAACATTTGGGAAAATTTATTCAAATACTTGGAAGGATGTAAGCCTAGTGAGAACATTTTTCGTTCTCTATGTGTTGATGAAACTAACTTTTCTGACAGATAATTAGAAATTATGTAAATTATTAGGAAATAAAACTAATCTAAAGCCTCTTGTAGCACAAAATATTTTCGGTGGATTAATTAAAAACGATATTTACAATTCAAATTTCATTTTCCTTTTTACTTTTTTTTATTCATTTTTTTTTGCATTGTGAACGTTTAGGCTAAGTGTTCCTGTCTAAACATATTATTTTTGAATACCTATGAGACGTATTAGAAGTCATGGAACTAATTCAGAAGATGAAGAAATAAACTTTGTTTTGTTTTCATTTCATCAAAACTAGTTTTTGTGACATCTCTGAATTTGAGCGACCTGAATCGATCTGAAAATGATCTCAGATCGATTTCCACCATTCGTGTACATTATTTTGAGACAATTTCTTTTCATGCTTCAGGAAATACGTTTTAATGTTTATTTTTCTCATTGCGAACTCGCTGGGGGGATCGAGCTCTGTTGGCTTTTCTGTTCAGGTTCACAATAATTTGCATTCCTAACTTTCTACTCACATCATAGTTTGGCAAAGCCTCCAACATGAGCTAGGATCACACAGGTAGTCACAGGTACTTTTGTTAAAAGCTGAGGGAAGTTTATTGTACGTAGTAGAACTCCATTGCACAATTCGTGCGGTAAATCGTTTGATTTTTCAACTTTAAATTGAGTGCGTGCTGTCCCTTCAATGAAATTTACTCTCATGTTTTATGTATTAAGCTAATTGTCTCAACCTATTATTAGCTTTTGCATTGAGAGGGCACTATTAATTAATACGAGTATACATCAATTTGAAGGTTGGAACCTACACCTTTAATTATAAAATTACTAAAAGTAATTGGCACAGAAATGCATAAAATGCAACAAACATTTTAAAATGAGTATTTGCATAATTAACAGTTTTTTCTAGCCAAACTTAATAGCTATAATTTCTTACCTCAAGTCTAAAATTAGAATTCTGGCTTTTTGTTGAGCTCTTCCCTTCTTTGGTGAGCATGTATCGTTTTCATTTCTTAGCTTGAAAGCTCAATTAAAGTGAGAAGTTTTTTAAACCTCCTTGTGTTGCCACAGTTGTCTTTTAGCAGCACGTGTGCAAAAGTTCGTATGTCTGTCTTCAGTATTCGGATCGCACCTCAAAATTCTTAGCACTGCCACTTCACCTAAGGTGTTCACCTAAGTATCTTTTTGGGTTCTACGAGTATACCTGTTTAAATCCCTCGTTTTGAGAGTAAAATATGTAACGTTTGTTTGCTTGTGTGACATTTTGCTTCATCGAAAAAATGATAATTTGTCATACTCTTTACAGAGTAACTTCTACAATACCCCTACCCTAAGATGAAAATAAAATCCGTTCGCTTGGGGGCGCTCATGCAATTCAAAGATTGAGGCTCACTTTAGCGCCACAGCTGGCCCCCTGAAAGTGGCAGCATTTTTGAACCAACAATTCATGCCGCCGCTACCTTCGTAGAGACGAGTCGATCAGCCTCAGAGGAATAGGCTGCTCTCCCACCTCCAAGGCTGGCTGGATGCACCTGTCAGGTTCAATCAGGTTTGATCATCGTTCAGCGTCGAACAGTACTGTTTGGTTATCAGTGTTCAAACATTTTTTCGATCGATTATCCTACTTATTTTAGACTGTGTTTATGAAAATATCTTGCACTGAAATTTTTTCACAACAATTTATGTACATCTTGACCCATTCGATGTATCGTTGATGCCATCGTTGGCCAAAGTCTCTTTGCTGTGAGGAGATTTTATTTGTGTTTCCTTTTAACCCTAGTTGTTTTTCAATTTGAAACCACTCTTTTTTCCCCTCTGCGTCACTTAGGCTTCATTTTACCTTAATAGATTGTGAAACGTGACACTTCTTGAGGTGATGATTTTCAAGTGATTCAGATGAGCTTTATATATATGTTCATTTCGCAAAATACTTTCTAAAAACTATTGTTTCTAGCTGCAAATTAACTGCGCCTACATCCTATGAAGATAGTTAAATTGTTACGTAACTTGAGTGAAAAAATTAAAGCCATATTTGAAAAGCATCGCCATAAATTATTGCCGCTTGTGTGCGTGTCGGTAGAACTTTACTTCAAATTTTTCCATAATACACTGAAGAGTTGAGTAAGATTGACACAAAAAAGTGCGATTCATCTTTAGAAATTGTCGAAGAGTTACCTCAAAAATTGGGTTGTATTTCAATGTGGCATTAACTCACCATGATCGAATAGCACTCACGGAAAAATAAAGCCTGAAGAGCCTTGATCAGTTACACATTAAGGTCCAGTTATCGCATTTAAGGTTGAACGCACAAAATGAGCAGTGCTGTAGAGTCGGATGGGAATTTTCAATCAGTTCCTGTTTTGTTTGATGGATAGTGAATATGAGACAGAAAGCCTCCATTTGAGACCTCTGCAGCGTTGCATGTCGAATGCAATTCGAATGTCTAGCGAAAATCAATATTATCGAGTCGTAGAGTAAAAGTGGTGCGTCTTTAACTGCGTTCGTTGTTCCCAAGGTCGCTCGGCTCTCACAAGTAGCGTTTTAAAGGGGAGCTAAAGATGGCGTATGCGAGTACGCCGATGGCTCAAGTCATCCGAAACTCCAAATCTCCCGTACATCCAATAATTCGACTCGCTCTTTGCCCTCTGTTTGCCATAATGTATGAGGCATTTCGACGCGTGCAGCGTTTTACCCGCTTATTTAATTTTAGGTCGGCAATAAATCCCTACAATTACAACATTTTAGGTCGACAATAAAATCAACGCTACACCATTCACTGCCGCGGAGACTGTGGTTTTCCTAGCAGAGCCCTCGCATCAGTGTTTTCTCGTAAAAAATCTTTTCCTTTAAAATATACGAATAATTTTCTGAAATCATTGAGTCTTTGCGCTACGTAAAGTTCACGTGGTCATGGTCTTTTAATAACAAATATTTTTATATTTTGGGGATATACTGTAACTGAGCTTTGTCAGTATGGTAATCTCGTTAGATTTCTTACCAAGTTGCTTAAACAACTTAATTTTCGATAAGTTACAATTCCATTTACTTTCGGTTGTTTCAGTTTACGGTGTTGCAACTCATCTAATTTTTGTTCGGTTCTATCGGATATTGTATTATTTTAGAATAATTTACGAATTATTAGGGAACGGCGAACAACTATAAGCATCATAAATAATTTCCTTTTAATTTTCGTTAATGCACAAACTCTCCCGACTTGCTTGCTTGCTATGATAGGGCTTGTCTTAGCCGCTCAAAACTCGTTCCCAACTCATTTAAATCCCTCGTTATTTGTTAAGGCCGTTCAATGGGTTTGGGATGAATTTTCAAACAATTTACGTTGTTATAGCAGTACAGCTGCAAGCGTAAGTTCTTTCTAGTCAACTTTAAATATCTTACAATGCAAGTTGTCTATTTAGTAAAAATTCGGCCCATTAATTCATAACTGAAGTAGTACTGACCTCAATTTCTTGCTCTAACTAAGATAACCTCGCTATTTATGTTTCTTCTTCAGATGTTCCTGATGGCATGTTCAACTCAATTACTCTCATTGTTTAAGCTTTGATGGTTGAGAAAATATTTAGCTCGTAAAGATAATCCGAAATTGTAGGATAATACTACATCTTTTGACAGTTTTTTCTTGCTGGAAGAAAACTAGATTTATTCAAATTGGTGCTTGTTTTGTACCCACGTTGAAATCGGTTTGAAGTATTACTCATCAATCTTAAATTTTCATACTAGTGAGGTGGCACATGTGGAGTACAGATTAGTTAACATTCGACCATGAGAACTGTAAGGAAGGTGTGGAAAAGTGTGAGAGATGATCATTAAGCAATACAGTTCATGTGACCACAGATGCAATTACGGTGGGGGAGGATTTCAAAATAATATACGTCATCGTAAGAACTGGCAGTGTAATTTCTGCTTAGTCAACTTACAGCCCCAACTTCACCACGGCGACGTGTACGTATTCCTTGAATATTTGAGCCCCTACGGTCACAATTTAAGGTCTGTCAGCATGGCTGAGATGCTGACACACGGCTGTAGCGGTCCAATTCATCGGTCACGTGAAACAAATAACGAAGAAACCTGTAATTTCCTTCTTAATCAGCTGAATTTTTCATACTCTGTATTATTGAGGGAACCTTGATGTTGAGAAATACCATTGCCAACACAAAGCGTAGAATTTGAATTCATTTTGGCTAAATATGTTCTACCCTAAATCAAACAAGAATGTTCTTATAAATAAGTGCAGGCTGGTCAGGCAGTCGTGAGGTAAACAAACGTTCGAAAGTTTTATTTGTACGATGAGAGTAATTTTATTTGCAGCCTTTGATCAAACTTCAGTGTTCTCGAGTGCTTGTTGCTCTTCAAGATAAATTATTCTTTGATCTTTACTGGCAAATGTTATTTTTCAGTGAGATTAAATTTTAATCATGCATGCTTTGATGCCTCGTCTAAGATATCTACTTCATCTGATCCAAACTGAACAAAATATGGTTTGGTGTGCATGCGCTGTAGTCATTTTTGTACAATGTTTCAATTATGATATAGGCTCTTTTTTTGCTGGTCACTTCGACTCGGTAAAATACATTTCGTTTAGAAGCATTTTCTCTGAGAGACATCCTAGAAGCATTTTCTCTGAGAGACATCCTAGAAGCATTTCTCTGAGAGACATCCTAGAAGCATTTTCTCTGAGAGACATCCTAGAAGCATTTTCTCTGAGAGACATCCTAGAAGCATTTTCTCTGAGAGACATCCGATGAGCAGATGCCTAATTCTTCACCCTCCCGCGCAAGACTCGTTCCTACAGCATTAATTCCATTATTTAGTGCGGGAGGTTCGCAGCAAGACCTAATGATTAAACTCACGTTCGTCTAGCCATGTCTATCTGGTGCAGAGACAGGGCAACATGTGGGTGCGCGTCAATACTGGTGAACTTATATCAGTTTTCCTCCTGATAAATGAACATAATCTGATTATTTTTGTCATGCTCTACATCATCTGACAGGTCTTGAAATAAGGTTTTATCGTAGGTTTCTCGTTTTTTATAATTGTTATTATTAAATCGTGTAGTTTTTTTTTTTGAATGTCATTTTCAAGCTCTTTTACACTTTTTTAAATTTTAACATGTGTGCATAGAACATTGAAAGATTTAGTTAACATTCGAAACATTTTATTTTCTTATTGAAAGATTTACTTTGTTTTCAATTTTCATCAAAATCGATTGAAAAGTGAATTTTTTACAGCATAAATTGTTTTTCGGAATGAAAATCAAAAACGCTGTTACTTTTTTAAAAAACTGAATTTTGTCAAAAAAAATAAACCACTGTGTTCGGCTATAATGACTTTACTTGTGGTTAACATGTTTGCACTGAATTTTTCAACACCCCATTTATACGGGGTGCTGCAAAATTGTTGGTGCAAACTTCGGCTACTAGTAGAAAATATTGATATAAGCACTACTTGATCAATGAAAAAGTTTAGAAAATAGTTCGTTTTTTGAGAAAACCTGATATGTAAAATAAGAACGCTGATTATCAGCTATACGTTTATTAGCACACCAGAGGGTAATTCAAAACACAATTAACAACAGAGAATTTATTAGTAGCGAAGACCTCACTACAGTAATAGTTCAAAATGTCTACCATGAGTATCGATAAAAGTGTGACACCTTTGTCGGAGGGAGTTGCGTACATTGGCCAAAGACTTCAGGCATCTCAGCTATCTCTCCGGCAGCGACTGCAAATCTGGCGGCAAGTTCTTCTTTCGACTCGACAGGTGTTTCATAAACAGGATTTTTCATGTGCCCCGACGAAAAAAATCCAACGGAGTCAAATCAGGATCAAAATAGTCAGATCAAAATGTGGGTTTTGACGGAAATGTTACAACCCACCGTCCTCATGATCCAGATCAAGCTGTCTCGGGCGACCAACATTCACTCTGTATACACTGAAACATTCGTTCTCACGAAATCTTCGGTGCAAGGCAGTGAATAATTATAATCAACGAACAGGCACCTGTTTATTGGGGTAACGTTCTTGGTACATTCTTGCGGCACGTCCTTGCATTACCATCAGCAGCACCATAGACGAAATGCACATCAGCCATTTCTGCATTTTTTAGGCAGTTCGTCATACCTGTTCAGTGTCACGATGCTAAATGACAAATGATTACGATTCAAACTAGAGGTTACTAACGTTGATTGGAAAGTTCTAGAAATTTTTTTAATTTGGAAATTCTTTAAAATTTTTGGGTGGTAAGTCTTTAGACATTTCACTAATAAGAATAATTAGGTGTTGCATCAATCCTGCCTGAATTTGTCAATTCTAATCATTCTCATTGCACTGTTCCTGTCTTTTTCGAATTCGCTGCCGTACTGCGAAAAATGAGTTTTAAAAGTTTATAAGCATTATATCTCATCAACGAAGAGTTTTTGAACTTTTTTCAATGATGAAAAAGTTCTTATATCGATATTTTCTATTAGTAGCTAAAGATTGTATCAACAATATTGCAACACCCTGTATTAGGATGGTCCTTATTTTATATATTTTATTAGGATGCTCCTTATTTTATATTAGGGTGGTCCTTATTTTTAGGTTTTTGATTTTCACTGCATGGTCTGACCATGAGGAACTGTTCCTTTTGGTTGAAAAACATTATGTTTACAACTCAGTTGACTTATATTAACATTTAGAGGTAGCTCAATGAATCCGAAGCTCCTCTCAGATGAGGTATACGATTATACGGTTTACATGCGCATAAATTGCAAGGGCGGTAATTTAAATGTAAGAAAATAAGCCTTCACCAAAATAAAAATTTTCCTATACATTTTACAAGAGGTTAGGCTACATCAAGCGAGCCACAGGCACACATGTGCTGAGTGGTCAATCATACAGCCTGTACGTTTCTGTTTATTTATTTATTTGGTACATTTAGTACATTCAGTTTAATTGTGCCTGTGGGAGAGAGAGGGTGTGTACTGTGTTGTACAATTTTGTTACAAATCGTACATTCTTGTAAAATTTTCCTATTGTAAATCCTGTGCATACCTATGTAGTTCACCCTTTAATATCTGTGAAAGTCCGCCTTCAAAGTTGACCTAAGAGAAAAATCTCTGGAGGCGAGCACTCAATTTTCTCTCCGTACGCCTGTCGTTTCGCAATGTAGCTCCTGGGCGCTTCCTGGCCGCATCCTGCCGTCACTGCAGTGAACTTATCGGTACGCACGTAATCACAGATCCTTATTATTTTGTCATCATCAGTTAACCAAATTGACGGCATGACGCATCCGCCGACTTGTCAAGATTTGTTACGAGTGACCATCGTCGTCATGCGTTGCTGCTAAACCTTTGGCCAGCATGGGCCAGCCAGCGTAGAGCTTCGCATGGGGATTCATGGGGGCAAAAGAAAGATCTCACGCCAACGGCCCTAATCTACTCGGTACGTTTATTGGCACTATTAGCCTACACTCGACATTGGTCCCATGGTAGACGAAAGGAGGTAGCGGCAAACCAGTCTTTTATTGAATCGAATGTTGTGCAGGTGACGTCATGGAAACATACCAATAGCTACGTTTAGATTGCATCTGCCAACACTGGTGGCCCGAAATCTGGCATCACTGTTCACGTAACGGGTATGACAATCTAGCAGTATGGTTGCCAGATAGCTACATGAATTTTAGGCCAAATTTTATCAGGAAAAATGTCAAAAAAGGCCAAATTTATTTAAAGGTAAACTAAAATAGTAGGTAGATACCCTAAAAGCATCATAATTCTACTTGGCATTAAATACTTTAAATTCAAAGGAAAAATAGACGTAACTTACCTATTCTTCAGGAAATAACATTAATTTTTTTGACTCTTCATCCCCGGCAGAAGTTTGAGAGATAGAAGAAAGTCCTTGCATTCCATTTGATACAAGATGCTCGATTTGAAATTAGCTAGCATTCTTGAGGCCACTTTGAAGTCCTTACGACCTAGAGAACTATTGTTAAGATGTGCACTATAACATCTAGCATTCTAGTTTGTGTACAGTATTTCTACCGGCTAGCCATTTTTGGACACCTAACTGTGAATCTCTGAATTACCCGTACAAATAGGGTAATTTCTAAACTATAAGACGTACAATCTTGAAATTAGTACCAAATTAATATTCGTGACGAGTATAATACTTTCATGTACGGTAAAAATTTATTTACGCCCCAGTGGGGGCAGGGAGCGAAGTTCCCATGGCCCCTCAATAGTCGGCCGATTTTCTCGATAAGGTTCATTATAGCTGATTCTGATTTCTAAACTATTGCACCTACAAACTTTAAATTGTTTCAGTTTAAACATCAATTTCCTCTCCAGGCCGAAATGTAGAAAAAAACTCTAATATGCTTCGTGAGGAGCAGGAAGCGAGATTATCCTACCCCTATGAGCCGCCGCTGGCGAATGCCTCGGAGACCACAAAAATGAAACACTGTCTCACAGTGAAGAGGAACCAACCCGTCCAGCGGTCATTTTGTGACACGTACGTCTTTGAGCAAACCAGCGAACACAACAACGGTTGCATTAATTGATATAATGGCAGGCTATGAGTTATAAACACTGGACATAAATTCAAATCTTCTTAACTAATGTGAGAAAATGAACGAAAAATAAACGGTATCAATATTATCGTAAAATTGAAGATAACTGAAAATATACAAGAATTGGCAGATAACGATGACATTTGGGTTCAAGTCAGAACAAAATATGTATATAAACCTCGAATAGATTTGTGAGGTTCAAAATTTCATATACAAAGTTTTAATAGTTTGATCAGGTTTTCTTAAAGCGTTATTGCAGAAATCAAAAGTTAGTTTCAAGTTTTTGGTTGGAAAAGACCCCACCCAGAGAGAGGAGGGGTTTCTCCCACTCTTCTTAGGGAGAAAGGAAATCTGTGAGTGCTTTGAAAGGCTAGAAATGAATGTTATGTTAAATTTGAAACTAAATGTATTTTTTTTATGCAATGGGTGAGAAGTTAGATTAGTTTAGAAATTTTAATCGGCACAAATGAGGTTTATCAAAAAAATCTCCCGGCTACTAAAGGGGCACGGGAACTTCGTTCCCTGCCCGTCCCGGGAACGTATAAGAGTTTTATTATGCGTTCCAACGTGGAGAATGATTTGATGTTTAAACTGAAACCAATTTGAAGTTTGTAGGAGCAATGGTTTAGAAATTGGAATTCGCCCTAAATGAGCCTAATCGAGAAAATCAGCCGACCACGGTAACCACGTTCTCTGCCCTCCATGGGGACGTAAAAAATTTATAACGCACATAAAAATGTTGCACATTTCTCAAGCCTTATTTTGGTACTAATTTCAATATTGTGCGTCTTATAGCTTACAAATTACTCAAATTTAGAGGTTCCTTCTAAGGCTCCCAGTTACGGGCCCATAAATGGCTAGACGGTTTTATTCCTGGGCTTTGTTTTGACCGCTGTCACCAAAGAGAAGATTCTTCCAACAATAGAATTGCCGGTGGGAGTCACCAGGCAATGAGCGCACAACCTGAGAGTTTTTTAAAGTTTCAATGACCGTTTATTCCAAGCCAAAACTGCATAGCGTCTTTAGGAATCAAACCACCTTCAAAAATGCCCTCCTGCTACCAGTCTATGATACTAATTTTTCGGTAATGCTACTCGCTAATGTTGATACAATCCTACGCTAAATGCAGCTTAGGTAAATCTGCAAATTCTCCTTTGATTACTTGATTAAAATTCATAACGGAGATAATAATATTCAGCAGGATCTAGTTGATCCTGTTGCTCTGCATTCAACTTGTACTTGGAGTCTGTCTTGAACCTGTCACGTTTCAGTTTTACGCCTTGTGCTCTACAAGAACCGAAAAATTACTAAAAAGCCAGAAAAAAACAAAATTTAAGAAAAAGGCCAAACTTACAATTTCGAAGCCAAACGCTTGCAAAAAAAATCCAAATTCGTGAGATTTGGCTTTAAAAAGGCCAAAAAGGCAACCCTGTCTGGCAGTGATGTTCACGAGTTAAGAATCACAACATCGCCGCATCGAGTTAAATTTAAAAAGTGTTGCTCTTATTTGGTGTCTGAATAATTGGAAAAACAACTCAAGATATTTCAATATCCTGGTTTTCATTAAGTCGAATTTATGTTTGCTTCAGTCATTTTAAAAAGACTGACTATCTAAGTCGCACGTTTCATTGAAAAGTGGTGATGTGCCGTTGTTTTATGATCACGGGACTTTGGACCTGGAAGGTAAGGAAATGAAATTTAAATTTAGTTGAAGGTAATTTTAAAAATATGGCTTCTAACTGATTTTGCAATTGATAAAGTTGCATGTCTTTTTCAAATCTTTAAAATCAGATCCAGTAAAATAGTTCAAATTTGAAATACTGGTTCCATTGGAAAATGTTTCTGACTTGCCTGAAATTTAAAATTTGAAGTCAAGAAAAATAAATATGAGAATAGGGTGTACAACAATTCAATGCTGATTTATGACATAGGCTTTCTGCTTATTTTCAAAAATTTTTGGAATAATGATTGATGAGTTTTTCATTTCAAAAAGGTTACCTAAATCTTGTAGTAGTGTGCTGTGCAATCAGCTATAATAGTATCTAAATATCTGTCTGTAAAGTAATGTGGAACTAGGATGTCATGACAAATTTGACCAGTTTTATAATAAAAATACTTTATTGGCATTGTGAGAATTTTTATATCACCATTGTGTTGAAATTGGCGAGAAGTGAGTTTAGAACCTACAGTGCTCAGCATGAGAGCTAGTTTGGATTGCCAAACTGCAAAACTTGTGTTCAACATTTTAGATGCATTTACAATAGCACTTGTTTTTGCTTGGGAGCCTATCTTATCTGAAGTTATTAGATTAATTCATGATAACTTCCTCCCTTGTGGCTAAAATTAAAGTGTTTCAACCAGTCAAACCAAAAATTAAAATATTCATGGCGTCCTGATGTTAGTTATAAGGCATTTGAAAAACCATTGTACGTTCATATAGGAATAACATTATATAGTCGGTTGCTTAGTCGCTGCATTGTTGGGTCCCGCCCACATTTTTGGCGGGACACACCCACTTTTTGACTGGACCACTGGGAGAACAGCGTCGGTTTTGGGTAAGTTAAGGTAAGCTTTTTTAGGTTGATTTAAATTATTTTAGATTGGTTTATTTTAATAACTTAACATTACCTAACCTAATTTCACCCAGTGTTACGTCAATACCGTATCACCATATTTACGTCTCCGTTCCTTCACTTTTATATACGACGTTTCTATAATTTCAAAGTTTAATAATTCAAAAATTACGCAACAGCGAGCAGAATGTCATTCATGTAAAACGTTTTTAAATGTGTTCATTTAGTGATTCTTTGGAACAGAATTTTTAATTTCCTTCAGCACATAAAACTGCATATTGACCAAGCATCCTCCTGTTTGCAGTAGAGAGGCAAAATCTTGTCAATGGTTTTCTATAAGAAATTGCTACTTTTTTAGGCGATTATTTTTCTGCAAATGATACTGTTCCAAGCATTCTTGGAAATGCACTTTTAAATATACCGAACTGTCCTTCAATGCTTACCATTTCTAACATTCTATTTGCTGTTTTCAATATTTTTGAGATATAAGGTTCAAATTTATGTTGTTCTGTTCTGTAGGATCTGTTCTTGGGCCTCTCCTATTTCTGATTTTTATCAATGACATTATTAAATCTACATAATTTTTCAAATTCATACTTTTTGCCGATGAC
>JACJUY010001940.1:60993-71612 GCA_014220935.1 Platorchestia sp. MABIK
CCACAGGTAGCTATACTCAAATTTGACCATTGTACTAGACTTAAGAAACATTCTACCTCTGTATCACCTGTGGTAAATAAATTGTTCATCATGAATTTATTGTCAGTGCTTCAAAAATGTCATGTGAAGCAACAAAGCCGTGTTTGAAAGAATCATGTCCAATGTTTCTGTCAATGATTGTATTTGTATTTTGCTCTCCTTTCATGTTTCTTAATTGAAGTAAGATGAGTCTGGTAATCCACTAAGGAATACATACGAGCAAAAATGAAATTTAGAACATTCTCCAGATTAAGGGCTGATTTTCTTTACTTGTCATTTTTTATGAGTGTTACTAAATTGGTATTTGCATTTTTTAGACTTGTTCTTTCGTAGTTTAGGTTAGTTTACACAAGGCTTATACTACCACGGATAAATTAACTTATATTATAATATAAGTTAATTTATCCGTGGTAGTAATTACCCAACCACTATTGAAGAAAATTGTGAAAACCAGCGTGAGTGTGTTCACTCGATTGGTTGTACTTGAAGTAATGTACAGTACTCCTTTACCTTATTTTGTTGTACTTTAAGCTATGTACAGTACTTTTCTACCTTATTTGGTTGTACTTGAAGCTATGTACAGTACTTCTTTGCCTTATTTGGTTGTACTTAAAGCTATGTACAGTACTTCTTTGCCGATTATTTTTAATTTCATTTTTCCTTTTTTCTCTAATATTATTCACAGCTCCTTTTTGTTTTTTTTCCTATCTCTTTCTCCCATGAGACTCCTTATATTTTTATATTCTATGTTACACTAGTTTGTCATTGTCTCCATTTCCTTGTGTATGCATCTCAATATTGCTTCGTATTCAGCATCATCTCTTTTTATAACGGACCTCTTTTATTAAATACTCTCACCTGCATCTCAATTTATCACATTTGCACCAACAAATTTCAATCTGCATCCTCATTAGCGCAACTAAAATGTGTATTATTGAGCCAAAAACTAATTCAAAAACTGTTGGCTTGAGAAGTTCACTAATTCTTTTTTTTTTTTGGCTTTCAGGTACCGTATGACAATGAAATAATTTCAACGTTTTCGAGGTGGATGAGGAGCTAAAGGCTGCTGTGGTATTCAACTGAACCACCAAAATTGGCATAATTTTGACAAGACCACATGTGAAGACTCGTCAACAGACATGATTACACGGTCAACGCTGTAATCAAATTCAAAGATGAGATGGTGGAGATCTTGGAGACAGCTGTCACAGTCCCTCAGCCCAGAGATGACTACAGAGAACTCCCTGAACTATCATCTTCCTTGGATCTGTCCCTCCTCGAGGCATCTACTTTGCAGCTCCCGGAGTATTACACCATGCCCAGTGGATGACATGAGTGATATACACCTTCAAAGTCTGGATGTTTCTCTCATTAACAGCACGCCAACATCGATGATTGCGAGAACTCTACCGTATCTACGTTGAAGCGTGGGAAACAGCCAGCATTGCTTCGAAGGTCCGAAGAAAGGACATAAAGTTCCTGAAGCAATGTCAGATGTTCCACATAATTAACACCGGCTTCTCCAACGCTACGGTGGAGAAGATTGCAGGCCAAGTGTGGCACCTTTCTGAGGAGTTGGTTGTTTTGGCATTGTTTGATGATGACTTGGACTACAACATCGAGGACAAGATGGTTACAGCTATGAAAAGAAAAGAAGGCGAGGAAAAGCCACCGAAACGTGCAACTATCGACAAGAAACTCATTTAAGGCAAGACTTTAGTTGACTTTACGACCAAGAAATCAATATTTCATTTTACCCAGTCTAACTTTTTCGCCGCCTCTTCGAAAAGTATGCACACGGTTCGCCGAGTAGTATGCTTNAAGACTATGTTTTCTGTGCCAGTTAGTTCTGGAAGTTTCTCGCCGCAAAAGCGGGTAGGCGAGACAAGCTATATCATATTTTTTTCGGACATATCTCCGTTTCGTTTCCATTGCACAGTTTCCAACTTCAATTGTATTGATATTTCAGAAACAAAACATATAGTTTTATTCGGGATTTCTTTTCGAAAATGAGCTGTAACCTGTAATCTTTTTTTTCATTTCGCACGTTTCGATACTGGAACAAGACGCTTTGATAATATCCTCCAAAAAAGCAGTATTGATTCACCTACGGTTGGTTCTGGTGATAGAATGAAACGTACAAATTGCTGTTCGTTGGTTGAGTTTCGAAGCTTTGATGTTCCGTCTGCAGTGTTAGAGAGTTCCTCCACTCATTCTTCATTTTTTTCATATACCTTCTAATTTCATTTACTTCGTTTTCTTCACATAAACATAATTTTCTTTCTTTTCACAGTAATTTCGTCAGGTTTGGTAAACAACGATTCAAACATTCGGATATATTCAGATGGAGTTTCAATACATGATTTTCGGAAATTTTTCTCTGTTTGTAAATACAATACAATGACTTTGACGAGAGTCGAGATAACCAATACAGCCATCAAAAATGACAAATTCTTTTGGAACGATGAGGAAGAAGTATTGTCTTCTCTATTTTCAGAATGGCTGGCTGTTATTTTCAAAATAGCTCGCTGTTATTTGGGGTCGGTTTTGAAAAAATTGAGTTTTCATGAGTGAACGATAAACACATACAGAGCGTCACCCATTCCGTATTACATAGAAATGTCTCAGCATCAATTTCAACACGCATGTAGTTTTACATCACATTTCTTCTGGTGAAGTTTCGGATGACAAAAACAAATAGAAGCAAATTCAATTCAATCGATCATACGAACACTAAGTGTCTCAGATTGACTGAAACACTTTCAATGATCTGAAATCGAGCGTTGTGTGCGTGAAAATATCATGTACGTATAAATACACCAATCATAACTCTACATGATCGAAATTTAAATTTTACTGGATTGAAATTATTCCGCGTTAGGGAAAAACTGCAATATTTCTTTTTCACGAAGAAAGCAAGGCAACATTTCTTATTTCACATAGAAAAATGAGGCAACATTTTTTATTTCATGAAGTTCGGTGAAGAGCGCTCAGACACAACCGTCGTACCACTCGTGTCTTGTGACAGCTCGTCATGACTGAGGAGCAGGATTCTAATTTATGTTGGATGTTACCTGACAACAAAATTATCGTTGAAATTTGCTATCAATTCGTGATGAATTAATTTCATACTATACCGAAGATAATAGGAAAAATAAACATTTACATGGATAAGAACATCAAATTCAGTGTGCTATATAAATAAAATGATGAGGTGGGGGAATATTTTAATTAACAACTAGCACGGGTACCCGCACACACACACGGCTGTGCTGAGGCTCCAGTAAGCAGAAGAGTGGTCACCTGCGCCTTCATTTGTCCCATTAGGCATGGGCTTCTGATTTGGTAGGGCTTGAGAATTTCGTTCGTAGGAATATAATGGTGGTTGAGATGTCCCATGGTCAGACAGAATGGTGATAGAACATGATGGAATATTATGAAGAAATAGAATGTTGAAACATGACGATGGAATTTAACGTTGGAACACTGATCCAACAAGAAGATGGATACAACAATGCAACATAATAGCACAACATGTTGTTGAAATGAAATGTCGAATTATGCAGGCATGATGATGAAATGATTTGTTAAAAATTGATGATACAACATGATCAGGTGCAATAAATTGTTGGAACATGGTGATGCAACATAATTAAAAAACAAAATGATAGAACATGATGACACAACGTGATGATGGTACAAAATGTTGAAGTATGATAATGCAACATGACGGAACAAATTCTTGAAACATCATGATGCAAGATGATGATGGAATAAAATGTTGAAACCTGTCGAAAAAAAACATGATGTTCGATTAAAATGTTTGATCTTAAAAATGCTTCGTGATGATAGAGTGAAATGTTGGAACAAGACACACCATGATGATGGAATAAGGTTTTTGAACATGAGAGTACAACATGGTAATGGGATAAAGTGTTGAAACTCAAAAATGTATCGTCATGATGGAATAAAATGATGGAACAAGATGACAAAATATTGTCTTTTTATAAAATGTTGAAACATGATGGTCCAACATTCGGATTGAATTTGGTTCCGCACTTGAAAATACTCATTTAGGCCCAACGTGGAATAGAACTAAAAACTTGCTAAACTTCAGTCAGGAGCAAACTTTTTGTTTGAAAAACTGCACACCTTAACCCCCATCCCCCCTTTCCTCAATCCTTTTCCTCCTCTTCACCCCCCTACATCGACCGTCAGGCTTCGGACGTCAGGAGCATACCATTTACAATTCATGTGGTCATTTTTAATCTTAAAATCTGGCCAAGGTGAAAATCCATCCGAGATTGCCGTTTCCAACATTATCCTTGTTTACCTGACTACTACTTCTTCATGTTTTTTGACAGCAAATATTCCATTTGACTACGAATTAAAGTTTTATGGTCAGTAAATGAAATTTGTACTCCCACGCAATAGATCGTTTTCTCACCTAACCCGCAATCGTTTTGATCATATAATTATGACATCATGCTCAGAATACTCTCTAATCTGGTAGCAGTTAGATTCATCTCTGCTCAACCAAAAATTCAGCAGAGGACGATACCAAAATTCAGCAGAGGACGAGAGCTGCCGTAAGCCAAATCTGAAGTCGACCGACACGTTCCACAATTGCTGGAAAGAAATGTTTGGGTGCTGGAGGAAGTAAAGCGCTTGTCTTCTTCTAGTGTATTCCTTCCTAATGTCGAAGGTTACGCTGGTGTTTCAATGCGTGACGAACGTACGGCGCACAAAGGGAGGGAGGCTGGTAAATTACGTTCGGGTAGGCTCGATGAATCATTACATTGATACGAACGTACAAATGAGCACTTTGACAATACTAGATGAAATTGAATGAAGCTAGAGTGCACCTATTTCTATTGACGTGCATGATTTGCTTCCTACTTCATTTTACTGCTCTGTTGTTGTTCAACATCAGAGATTGCGGCCACAGCCTGAGCAAGTCTTCTTATGATGTATTTGCTTCTGTAGCAAACTTTGCTGAAGAAGTTCTTATATCATTTGAATCATCACTTAGATGAACACTGTTATAAGAACTTTGAGGCTTGTATATATACCATAAATAATTTCAAATGTTGATTTGATGGAAGAAATTCAATGGAGCTTCTAGTTTTAGCTCGTTAAAATATTTGGTGGACATTTCACACTTCGCGCAAGCATTTCGTGTTCGACCCTCACCGAGTTTGAAGTAGCCCACGATATCTGAACTGAGGCGGGATTTTTTTTAAACAATTTAAACAATTTAAACAATTTATTTACCACAGGTGATACAGAGGTAGAATGTTTCTTAAGTCTAGTACATTGGTCAAATTTGAGTATAGCTACCTGTGGGCCCGAATAAGTTCAGCGACTTCTGGGGCATCCTACCATCGACGTTATTCTAAGTCGTACAATAATGCGCTAATAATGATGAGAATAATGTTTAACCTAAAATCACTTAACCTAGTTTCGCATTAGACTGATCAATGAGATAAGTTATTCGATATTAGATACTTCATTTTACAATAGAGGTCATTTGGAGTATATTTAACAGTATAATCGATAAATGATTTAAGAGCAGACTGAAGATCGGCGATATTACCCATGGCAAATTACATTATTAGGACCAGTCATGTAGAAGATAAGATTAGACTTGGTGATCTTACACGACTAGTATTGTGATAGGAAGTGGGACTCAAGATTTCTTTTGAATACCTTGTAGGAATTACTTTCACGGATCTCCGCAAGTATTGAGTTCCAAGTCTTAGTTCCAACAAAGAGGATACTGTGTTGCGACCGGGCCTTTGAGTAATAAGGAAGCATGAATTTATCTTTATATTCCGGGTTAAATGGTCGTGATGACCAGTTCGCGCAGTTAATAATTGTTTCAGGCTATTGTCGCCATCAATTGTTAATGTTTTGTAAATGAAATTACAAATGGAGATTTTGTATATATCCGAAAGTTTAAGTATTCGTAAATTTTTGAATGAGTCATTTGTGTGAGCATTATATTCTAGATTCTTTACCATACTTTTCAAAGAATCATTTCACCATACTTTAGATTCTTTAGAAGTATGGTGAAATGAGCGTTTGGTAGAGCATTTGTAAAGTTGTTTCAGGCAGGAAATTTTTAACTTTATTTAGTATTCCGATGGATTTTGATAATTTAGAACTAATTTGAGCGATGTGCTCTTTGAAGGTCAGATGCTTATCTATTTTGATGCCAAGAAACTTACATGAGTTGGTTCCTTCGATTTCACCATCGCCAATTTTAATGCGTGGGAGAGATATATTTTGCTTATATGAGAATGTAATATTTTTGGTTTTATCGATATTAAGGCTTACTCTATGAGCTTTTAGCCACGATAAAACCTTATGGAGTTCATTATTTATACTTTCCGTAATCACAGCGGGATTTTGGTCCGGAAGGACCGCAGAAAGCGCACTGTCATCGGCAAAAAGTGTGAATTTGAAAAATGATATTGATTTAATAATGTCATTGATAAAAATCAGAAATAGGAGAGGACCAAGAACAGATCCTTGTAGAACTCCATGGCTAATTGTCTCTGGGTCTGATTTTGCGTCGTCAATGACAACGTATTGCTTCCGATTTGCTAGGTATGATCTGAACCAATCATGGGCAACCCCTGGTATGCCATAACAGTTTAGTTTTGAGAGCAATACGTTGTGGTCCACACAGTCGAATGCTTTTCGAAAGTCAAGAATTACGGAGAAAACAAGCTTTCCTTCATCTATATTAGAGTAGAGGTATTGTAAATGATTTAATACAGCTTGTGTCGTCGATTTTTTAGAACGAAAACCGTATTGTTTGTCGTAGAGAAAAGATTTCTGTTCAAAATACGCATGCACTTTTTTGTACACAATTTTTCCGAATATTTTGCCAATGATTGGTAGTACAGAGATAGGTCTATAATTATTAATGCAATTTTTATCACCATTTTTAAAAATAGGGGTCACTCTGGCAATTTTGAGAGAGTTGGGGGAGGTACCTTGGACTCGTGATTGGTTGATAATATTAGATATGCAAGGTGCTATTTTATCAGCCATAGCCTTAAGAACTTTAGTCGAGAATGTTTTTAATCCACTTGATTTATTTTTCAAGTTGTTTATGCACGTAATTACATCGGCGGGATTAGTTGGCGTGAAAAAGAAAGAGTTGTGTTCACGGACACGGTCCATGTATTGCAAGTGGTCTGTAGGTTCACTAACGACACTATCGGCTATAAGTTTCCCTATGTTTACAAAAACGTCGTTAAACACTGTTGCAATATCTTTTTTCTCGTGATAGTTTACATTTTCGTGAACGATGGACTCAATTGTTTTTGTGGCATTAGTATTCGGCTTATAGCATGAATTAAGCAGGCGCCAAATTTTTTTAAAATCAGTTTTGCATTCAGTAAATTTGCGCATGTCCTTATGTAAAACTTCTTCGTTGGTCGGACCTATGTAACTATCAGGCTTTAGTTATAATTCACAGTTTTTTTCACTCCGGTTTACGATGGTGAGTGATAAGCAAGCGCAGTAGAGAGAGGAGTTTCCTTTCTAACCTCCGCTCTCCGCCTTTTCCAACACGTCCGGAGAGCGTGAAGTGCTAAAAGTAAAAGAATAAAAGAATATAGTGCTAAAAATTCTGAATTATTTTCGTTTCGTATTCATTTCGATTATGTTTTTTTCCAAACAATAATTTTCTGTATATCGTTCTGAATAGTTCGATCACCAAAAAACATAAGGGATTAGAAAAAACAATCTATAAAAGGTTTCCTCTTTAACTGTATGTATTGGTTATAGCGGAGTCGTTGTCAATTTGTTATCAAAAGCATTTTGCAGTTGATTTTTTATGACCGCTCCCTGACAACCAATTCAAATTAATAGCTACTTTTCCTCTTGATGTGCAGTTTTAAATCGTAACGTGAGCATGCGATGAGCAATCATTCAAGTTTCATTGCCATTTTTTTACTCGTTGGTCAATGGTATATAATGGTAGGAGCAGAGGCATTGACATTTTTACACAACACTTATTCTTGTTTCGAAGATTTCAAGGTGATGACATTTTAATCCTGAAATGAAAAGTGAATTTCTGGTGTTCTTGAGCAGCTGAGAAATGCGACGCGCTGTTTTGTGCGGCGCGCAATAAAGAGTGTTTTGAATTGCTGTTTTATTTACTCCTTGGTAGGGTCTGTGGATTAAATTAGGGTAGAGAAAACCATTGGCGTCGAACATACAAACAAAGAAGTATACGTTAGACAACACTTTCAACATACAGTGAATGAGAAAACAAGCAATATCGTACAATTACCGTTTCATTTACTTCTTGACAGGGACTGCAGACTGAATTTAGGTAGAGGAAGCCATTGGTGTTGAACACACTAACAAAAAAGAATGTATAAAAGGACGTTGCGAGCGCCCGCTCATCATTAGCTAAGAAAACAAAGGAAAAGGTCATCTGTAAATCAACTAAATGAACTAGATAGAGAAAATGAAATAATCAACATTATATAAAGAATAAAAATAAAGTAGACTATCTACTGGCTATGCACAACTCCAAAGAACGAAGGAGGCTATTTCAAAATTGACTTTATCTTAAGAATGATAAGTGATTCCGAGTTCTTAAACCATTGGAAAAGTTTGTCCTATTTGAGACCTTGAAAATCGCTGTTGTTCGTAGGTGTATTTTGAAAATTTGCAAGATCCCGAAAGGCTTAATGTGAAAAAGAAACCATAAAATTTTCAATTTGATAATTTTTCCTCGCAAATTATTTTAGCAATGAACTCATCGACTCATTTAACATCGAACTATTAACTCATTGATTCATTTAACATGTAATTATTAACTCATTCAAGATATAATAATAAACTCATTTAACATTTAATTATTGACTCGTTAATATATCCGGAAAGCTATTTTCTCTGTCATTTATTTTCTTGTAACATTTCGCTCCGACTCTGAATGTGGAGATAAATGCTTTATTTCAATGTAGCTATATTTCACATTGCATCTGTTTAAATTCATCGTTCGTGTTTACGTTCCCACATCTTTTATAGAATTAATTTCATTGCGAATTCATGCAGAACACAGCAAATGAACGTCGCAATGGAATTTTTCACGTAGATTTAATTTATTGAACTGATTTCAAGGAATTTTTAATTTGAGGATAATATTCAATTTTAACATGAGTTCATTCCTCTTTTTATGTCGGTTTTCCGTATTTTTATTTTTCAGGGCTGCCTAATTTTTTTAATAATTCTCAATCAAATGAGCGAAAGTTTTTCCGTCTTTCTAAACTCACGCAAAATGGGTTAGTGTAACGAACTTTCCGGCTACACAGAAATTTCAACATCATTAAGCCATGAGTTTCGTTACGTATAGAGCATGAAAACAGCGCTATCTGTCGAAAAAACTGAAAATCACTGCTGAAATCAACGCTTGTGTGACTGCGGTGGTAAAACTAGGAATATAATAATATTAACATTGCCTCTTCCTACACTTTCTGAGAAATGACCATTCGTGAATTCATTGATCAACATTTATTTATTTCTTTGTGTATTCTCAAGACGTAAATTTTTAAATGAATGCCTATTCCGGAAATCGTTTTTTCTGAGGTTTTGTTACAAGCTCAAATGAAAATAGGAACTACAGCATTGCTTCTCCTGTGCTTCAAATAGGCATCTGACAAAAACACTCATCAATCATTGCTAATTGATTTTAAACTGAAAAATGATAATATCAATGGAGTTAGGACGTTGAACTCAAGTCACGAAGGTAAATGTTTGAAATTCAAAATGCTCATCTAAGCGATTTTGCGGCGTAATTTCTGGAAGATATTTTGAGGAGATTTTTTCAGACGCGAAACAGCTTCGCTAAGACGCGATGGAGCGCCCATCTCAATGAGGCTCTGGCAGGCCTCGGCAGAATTAAATTAGACCTGCGTTGTCCTCTGCCCATAAGAACTTATCTAGAGACACGCAGAGTGGAGCTTGTGTAGCTGAGAGAACTTGGCGAAACTCGGCGCTTATCATTAATGTGCAATCAAACTCGGCGCTTATCTTTGGAGAACTCGGCGCTTATCTTTGGAGAACTCGGCGCTTATCTTTAATGTTCAATCAAACTTTTATGCATTCTCTAGAACTGTGAATACTTTTCACTCTTTTCTTATTTCAATTTTGCTAATCAGTCAACTGGAGATGAAACGTGATATTGAAAAACATGATATGAAAAAACATGATATTCAATTAAAATGTTTGATCTCCATAATGCTACATGATAGAATGAAATGTTGGAACATGACACAACATGTTGTTGTTATAAGATTTTAGAGCATGAGGGTACAACATGATAATGCAATAAAATGTTGAAACTTAAAAATGTATCGTTATGATGGAATAAAATGATGGAACATGATGACACAGCATGATCTTATAATAAAATGTTGAAACTTGATACTCCAACATACGGATTGAATTTGGTTCCGCACACGAAAATACTCAGACCCAACGTGGAATAGAACTAAATACTTACTAAACTTCAGCCTGAAGCAAATTTTTTTGTTTGATGAACTGCACACTAT
>JACJUY010001940.1:80876-91231 GCA_014220935.1 Platorchestia sp. MABIK
AGTAATTCATCGTATAGGCCTGGTAACGCGACGACATATCGGGCTCAAAAGAATATATTCTTTTCGGTAAAAAAGGCAAAATTGAAATGAAAACAAGTTGAAATTAATTCAGAATTTTTCAATTTATAACGGATGTTTAAATAACATCAATGAATGGTTGCAAAGATGCAAATAATTAAATGATTCGTTTTGAACAAATAGTTCCTTGAAGCGAGTATGAGCAATTGGTTAGCATGAGGGACAATAGCGCAACCGGCGACTCGTAAATGGTGAATTATTTTTATTTAATGATAAAAGCAGCTTGCGATCACAATCAAATTAAATAATTATGCCCTGTAATGTTGCTCCACTGTTATATTCTATGGCCATTGATCAGTCCAATCACTCAGATCAACATGGGGTCAGGCTTCAGTCCCATCCATGCTCGGCACATGCGGTATTTACGCCACACTTCACGCTCTCCGGATGTGTTGGAGAAGGCGGAGAGCGGTGGTTAGAAAGGAAACTCCTCTCTCTACTGCACTTGCTTATCACTCACCATCGTAAACCGGAGTAACAAAAACTGTGAATTATAACCACAGCCTGATAGTTACATGGGACCGACCAACGAAGTTCGAAAAAAAAATCCCGCATCAGTTCAGATATCTTGGGCTACTTCAAACTCAGTGAGGGTCGAACACGAAATGCTTGCGCGAAGTGTGAAATGTCCGCCAAATATTTTAACGAGCTAAAACTAGAAGCTCCATTGAATTTCTTCCATCATATCAACATTTGAAATTATTTATGGTACATATACAAGTCTCAAAGTCCTTATAACAGTGTTCATTTTAGTGATGATTCAAATGAAATTGAACTTCTTCAGCAAAGGTACTTACAGAAGCAAATACATCATAAGAAGACCTGCTGAGGCTGTGGACGCAATCTCAAATGTTAAAGAACAGCAAAGCTGGTAAACAAAATTATAAGTAACTCATGCACGTCAATAGAAATAGTTACATTCTAGCTTTGTTCAATTTCGTCTACTACTGTCAAAGTGCTCATTTGTACGTTCCTTTCAATGAAACGATTCATCGAGCCTACCCGAACGTAATTTACCTGCCTCCCTTCCTTTGTTTGCCGCGTGTTCGTCACGCATTGAAACACCAGCGTAACTTTCGACATTAGGAAGGAATACACAAGAAAAAGTCGAGCATTTCATTTCCTCCAACACCCATACATTTCTTTCCAGCATAACTTTTCGTATTGCTCCAGCTATGCTGCAAATGTTTTGGACTGATAATTCAATATGCGCGCACCCTAACAAGTGTGTTTTAAACTATGTGTCACAGGGATTTTTTTTCTTAGTTACTTAAATTTATTAGCATTTTCAAAACTAAATTAATTATCTCAAAGAAAGGATGTTAATGTGAGGGTACTTTATAGCATCTCTTTTCGTTTCATTATAACATTTAAAAAAAAGGGCCATGGTTTCGAAGAATGTCATAACTTAGCACATCATTTTTTAATCTTCTTATTCTGGTCTTAAATTGCTCTTCTTTTTTTCTTCCACGCGTGAATACATTATGACAACACTATTTTGGCTTGTTAACTTTTTGTACGGCTCCGCCTATGTTGAAAATGTCACGGCTAGCATTGTCCAACAATCCTTTTCATGTCTTTGACTCCGATGAACTCATTACGCCAGCACTATTAGCGTAAGAACTATCATAACAATTTTTTGTTTTGTTTGAGTGAATATTATGTTCTTTCCGAAGCTCACCACTTGGCACAGTAGAGGATGCGTCCGTGGGAAAATTTGCCTCAAATCCCGACTGTCTACCTTATAGTTCTAGACGCAAAACAAATCAAATCCGCTCATTTTACTTCTAACATCAATCCCTCACACTCGTATCACTAGTTCCTATGTTCTTATGCTCATAATTCAATACGAGTACGCACTAACGAGAGGGTTTTCAGCAATGCGTCACATGAATTATGCTTTTCTTAGTCACCTGTATTTTAAATGCATTACCAGAATCTGACTACCGCGACAAAGAGGAACTCATTTTTTCGTGCTGTTCTCCGAATCAAGTTTTCGACAATAATCATGTGTATTACGATAACCATGTATGAATAGCAATTAAGGATCCAAATCATTTGTCTCAACACTTAATTTACATGGGTATTACGACAACCATGTATGAATAGCAATTAAGGGTTTCTGTGTTAAGGTATTTAAACGCGATTTTTGCTTTTATTTCCATTTAAATGCGCGCAAACGAATACATTTTTGAACTAAGCGTTACGAGGAATGTATTCTTTTAGTAGTTTGTTTTCAAATGCTCTGTCAAAATCAGATTAGGCAAAGGAAAGGAACTCATTTTCGATGTGCTTTTCTATCAATCATTTTTTGATTCAACATTTTACACGAGTATTACGATACCAATGTGTTATTATCAGATAAGGATGTTTAATGTTAAGGTGTTTTAAAAACCAATTTATCAATATTTCATGTTATACTTTATTGGATATAAATGTTTTTCTTTTCATGTGGAACGTGTCGGTCGACTTTATATATGACTTATGGCAGCTCTCTTCCTCTGTTGAATTTTGGTATTGTCTTGCGTTGAGCGCAGACGAATCTAACAACTAGCAGATTAGAGAGTATTCTGAGCATGATTTCATAATTATATGCTCAGATTGATATGAATTATAGTGTGCAGTTTTTCAAGCAAAAAATTTTCTTCAGGCTAAAGTTTAGCAGGTTTTTAGTTCTATTCCACGTTGAGCCTAACTGAGTATTTTCACGTACGGAACCAAATTCAATCCGCATGTTGGACCATCGTGTTTCAATATTTTATAAAATGATAATGTTGTGTCATCTTGTTCCATCATAACGATACATTTTTAAGTTCAACATTTTACTCCATTATCAGGTTGTACCCTCATGATCAAAAATCTTATTTCATCATCATGTTTTGTCATGTTTCAACATTTCATTCTGTCATCATTTGGCATTATTAAGATCAAACATTTTTATCGAACATCATGTTTTTTCAACAGGTTTCAACATTTTATTCCATCATCATCTTGCATCAAGATGTTTCAAGAATTTTTTCCATCATGTTGCACTATCATGTTTCAACATTTTGTACCATCATCACGTTGTGTCATCATGTTCTATCATTTTGTTTCATAATTATGTTGCATCACCATGTTCCAACAACATATTGTGCCTAGTCATGTTGTATCATAAATTTAAAACATATTATTTCATCATCATGTTGTGCCTGCATAATTCGACACTTCATTTCAACAACATGTTGTGCTATTATGTTCCATTGTTTTCTTCCATCATCATGTTGGATCAATGTTCCAACGTTAATTTCCATCGTCATGTTCCAACATTTCATCTCTTCATAATGTTTCATCATGCTCTATCACCATTCTGATCTGACCAAGGGACACCTCAACCACCCCAATATTCCTTCGAACGAAATTCGCCAGCCCCACCAAATCAGAAGCCCATGCCTAATGTGACAAATGGAGGCGCAGGTGACCACTCTTCTGTTACTGGAGCCTCAGCACAGCCGTGTGTGTGTGCGGATACCCGTGCTAGTTTTGATTAAAATATTCCGACACCTCATCATTTTACTTATATTGCACACTGAATTTGATATTCTCATCCATGTAAATGTTTATTTTTCTTATTATCTTTGGTATAGTATGAAATTAATTCATCACGAATTTAAAACTAATTTCAACGATAATTTTCCTGCAGTTAACATCCAACATAAATTAGAATCCTGTTCCTCAGTCATGACGAGCTGTCACAAGACACGAGTGGTACGACGGTTGTGTCTGAGCGCTCTCCTGGGCTGAGGGAAATGGTGTCGGGTGCTAGCCTCGTTTTTCATGTGAAATATGAAACATTGTCATTGTCCTATGTGAAATAAGAAGCGTCGCCTTTCTCTCTTCGTGAAATAAGAAATATTGTCAGTTTTCCCTAACGCGGAATAATTTCAATCCAGTAAAATTTAAATTTCGATCATGTAGAGTTATGATTAGTGTATTCATACGTACACGATATTTTCACGCACACAATGCTCGATTTCTGATCGTTAAAAGTGTTTCAGTAACTCTGAGACACTTTCTGTTCGTATGATCGATTGAATTGAATTTGCTTCTATTTGTTTTTGTCATCCGAAACTTCACCAGAAGAATTATGAGGTAAAACTATATGCGTGTTGAAATTCATGCAGAGACATTTCTATGTAACACGAAATGGGCGACGCTCTGTATGTGTTTATCGTTCACTCATAAAAACTGAATTTTTTCAAAACAGACCGCAAATAACAGCGAGCCATTTTGAAAATAACAGCTAGCCATTCTGAAAATAGAGAAGAAAATACATCTTCCTTATCTTTCCAAATTAATTTGTTATTTTTGAGGGCTGTATAGGTTATCTTGATTCTCGTCAAAGTCATTGTATTGCATGTGCAATCAGAGAATGTTTTCCGAAAATCATGTATTAAAGCTCCATCTGAATCTCTCCGAATGTTTGAATCGTAGGTTACAAAACCAGACGAAATTACTGAGAAATGAAAGAGAACTATGTTTCTGTGAAGAAAACGAAGTACATGTGAAATAATAAGGTTCGTGAAGAAAATGATGAAAAAGTGGAGTACCTCTCCAACACTGCTTACGGAACTTCAAAGCTTCGAACCTCAACCAACGAACAGCAATTTGTACGTTTCATTCTATCACCAGAACCATCCGTAGGTGAATCAATACTGCTTTTTTGGAGGATATTATCGAAGCGTTTCGTTCCATCATCGAAACGAGCGTAATAAAAATAAATATTCCAGGTTACAGCTCCTTTTCGAAAAGAAATCCCGAATAAAACGTCATGTTTTATTTAGGAAATGTCAATACATTTGAAATGGTAAACTGCGCAGTGGAAGCAAAACGGAGAAATACCGGAAAAAACATTGATATATCTATGTTTGCTCAATATTACTTAACTGATTGATGAGAGAATGTTGGCTCCAGGACTACTTTTCCAAAGATTCGTGATGTACTTAAACAGATGAATCGAATATAGAACATATTAATGTGTATGACGTTACAAACCAGGGCAGGATATTTGAACACCTGCTCAGGCGTGTGCTTTGTTTTGTTATTCCGAGGTATTCCAAAATTGTCAAATCAGTGACGAAATCATGAAGGCATTGTCTTTTGGAGGAAAGATAAAAAAGATTTGTTCACCTAAACAAAAAAAAACAGATAGCTATGAAAAGAGACACCGGAGATCCGTGGGGCAAATATCACATCAGACACTGATTTTGAGTCCACTTTTTGCAGCTCGAGAATGTTAAGCGCCCGAAAAGTCGGCAGAGGAGCGAGCGTGTCAAAGGCCTGGCCACAGCGTCACGCCTGTCTACGCGAGATGATGCTGCCGGCCGCAGCTGATTTGGTAGGTATATAAGGAGGGAGGGATCAACCGGCAGTTCATTGTGTTTCTAAAGATCATAGCGCTCAGTTCTTCGAAGTGAAAGCTCCTGCGTCGATTGTAAACATCAAGACTTGCCTGCAAAACTGTGCCCTAACAAAAGTGTTTGTGATATTATTCGTATTTAACCGCTCCACCTCGAAGGTTTTGGGCCTCAGCTCCCACATCAAGTTTAAAACAAATTAAAGTTCACAAAATGGAGCAGGCACGCACGTTTTTGCGTACTTTGGTGCGATCCTGCGGGGACATGGAGACCACTGATCTCCAGGAGCAGCGGCTGAGCCACGTCACTCCAGCGGCAGCTCAAAACCTGTCACTGGAAAGGAGCATGTGCATCATGCTGGTCAGGCGCGCCATCGAGAACGTGCTAGAAGATCCACCAACTCAAGTTGTCCATGATCTCCTACACGCCTGGAGATTCATCATCTCAACCAACAACCCCAACAACGCAAGAGCCATCAGTTCAACAGTAGACGCTGCCTCTCTTAAATGGATAATTTCAGCGACGGTTGCAGAGGTGAGCCCCCTCGATAACGAGGAATTCTATCCCAACGCTGACCAACAGCTGCGGCTTGCGGTTGGGGACCTCACACGGCAGCTGAACTGTGGACTTCGGTCCCCACAGCACATGGCAGCCCATCGCGATAGGAGCGGGGCCATCGCCGCTAGGAAGAGTGCGCGCAAAATTATGGCATGATTAAATTTTGAAGAAACTCTTGTTGAAGAGGTAATGGGCGAAATGAGCCCTAAAGAGAAGCTGGACCGGGTCAGATTTGAACATCAGTGTCCAGTGTGCATGACGGCACCGCTCAACTCAGAGGAGGACTACGCGGTGATCAACGGCTGCACCAACGCTCTGTGTGTGGCGTGTGCCCGGACTTGGTTCAAGAGCAACCAAATATGTCCCTATTGCAGGATACAGGGCGTTTTTTTCAAGAAGTCTACCCAATCAAAATTTGAAAGAAGAAGACGAGCGTGAAAACTAGATCCAAAACTCAATCGGCATAAAAAAATCAGGTTAGTTTAACATTCTGTCAGCTTTTTGATTATTTTTTCTATGTAAACATTTGCAACTACTTCAAGTTCTGCTAACTCATTCAGTCTGTATTATCGAAAGGAATTTTCTTATGTTGTGATTTTTTTTAAATCTATAATTACTTTTCATTTAAATTCTTTGTCCTGCAGTAGTGTTTTCATCCCTTTCGTCTTGAAAATGCATTTCGTCTTGAAAATGCACTTAATATGTTGATAAATAATTCTACGTTATTTTGAATAATATACAACGAGTGCGAACAAAGTTTTAATTCATGCGAGGACTTTTTACGGACGCAACAATGTTGTTCTCAGTTTCATGAGTAACACATCTGTTGTCCATCGAACATGAGTCGCAACGCAAGCTTGCCTGCAGGACCTTGCAATATTTCATTCGTGTCATTTCGATGTATAACTAATTCATGGTAAACATTCAGTGAACATGTTTTTTAGTTCATATTCTGATTCGTCAAATTATTCAGTTAAAATCACAGATGTCATCATGCTTGATCTGCAAAATTGTTGCTTCACGAGGTCATGATTGTGGGTGCTTTTTCGTTCAGATGTGCCTCATACAATGATTTTAATTTTCATTCTTCGATGCTCATTGAATCAAGTAGTTTGGTGCTTTTATACCATCATTATAACAGTATATATATCATAACAGTAAATAAATATTTTTGATTCCCGAATTATTTATGCTGAAAAGAGATCTATTTACACATAACAAAATTTCATAAGAAGTTTTTTTCATTCATATAACAATCCTGAACCAGAATTTCAACAAGACACTGAAGTTCAAAGTAGACAGTGAATTTTACAATTTTCGATGAGTGTTAATAGTGGCGAGTTTTTACACATCCAATATTTTGAAGTTTGCTAAAAAATATTTTTTTTCCTTGTTCCCAGTTCTACATTCTGAGGAACACCACCGAAGTCTTCCATCAGCCCCATCAGCTGTGGACTGACGCTCCTTATGGACCCATCCAATGCCATCAACCGAGCCAATCAAAAGCGACAGCACTCCCTATATGACCTGTCCACTGCTGTCATCGAGTAGAATGTTATTGAGAGTTAGTTTTGTGTCCTCCGCCTTACTTTGAGAATATAGAATTTAATTGTCATTGCTAGTCACTGTTATTTTGTACAGTTTGTATTCTATTTGAAATTTTTCAAAATATACACAAAAATTGCATATTTTATGATTTCCATGCCTGTAGTAACGTGTTGATATCCGGAAGTGATTTTTTTGAAAATGGTGAAGCGAAAACGACACTTGAAAACAAAGTGTGACGATACTATTGAACCCAAGATTTCCAGGGAACTACGCGAACTGGCAGTTCTGTTTGTACTGCAGGAAGTATTACGCGCTCGACCTTCGACCATTTCTTCATCTCCAGTTGACTGATTAGCAAAATTAAGATAAAAGAAGAGTGTTTAGTATTTACAGTTCCAGAGAATGCCTAAAAGTTTGATTGAATGTAAAAGATAAGCGCCACTTCTGTCAAGTTCTCTCAGCTACACAAGCTCTACTCTGCGTGTCTCTAGATAAGTTCTTATGGGCAGAGGACAACGCAGGTCTAATTTAATTCTGCCGAGGCCTACCAGAGCCTCATTGAGATGAGCGCTCCATCGCGTCTTAGCGAAGCTGTTTCGCGTCTGAAAAAATCTCCTCAAAATATCTTTCAGACACTACGACGCAAAATAGCTTAGCTGAGCATTTTCAATTTCAAACATTTACCTTCGTAACTTGAGTTCAACGTCCTAACTACATTAATATTATCATTTTGTAGTTTAAAATCAATTAGCAATGATTGATGAGTGTTTTTGTCAGAAGCCTATTTGAAGCACAGGAGAAGCAATGCTGTAGTCCGTATTTTCATTTGAGCTTGTTACAAAACATCAGAAAAAACGATTTCCGGAATAGGCATTCATATGAAAATTCACGTCTAGTGACTACACGAAGAAATAAATAAATGTTAATCAATGAATTTATGATTGACCATTTCTCAAAAAGTGAGGGAAAAACATTGTTATTATTATTATATTCCTGGTTTTACCACCGCAGTCACAGAAGCGTTGATTTCAGCAGTAATTGTCAATTTTTTCGACAGATAGCGCAGTTTTAATGCTCTATACGTAACGAAACTCATGGCTTAATGATGTTGAAATTTTATTTCGTTACACTCACCCATTTTGCGCAAGTTTAGAAAGACGGAAAAACTTTCGTTCATTTGCTTGAGAATAATCAAAACATATAAAGCCCTGAAAAATTAAAAACACGGAAAACCAAGATCAAAGGAGGCATTAACGCGTGTTAAAATTTAATATTATCCTCAAATTAAAAACTCATTGAAATCAGTTCAATAAATTAAACATACGTGAGAAATTCCATTTGCTGACGTTCATTTGCTGTGTTCCGCATGCATTCGCAATAAAATTAATTTATAGTTAAGATATGGAAACATGAACATGAACGATGAATTTAAACAGATGCAGTGTGAAATATAGCTACATTTAAATAAATCATTTATCTAAACATTCAAAGTCGAAGCGAAATGTTACAAGAAAATAAATGACAGTGATAACAAGTTTCAGTAAACTTTTCCCAGTCAATAATTAAATGTTAAATGAGTTTATAATTAAATCTCCAATGAGTTAATAATTAAATGTTTAATGAATTAATTGACAAAATAATTCACGAGGAAAAAGTAATCGAATTGGAAATTTTATAGTTACTTTCACACATTAAGCTATTTGGGATCATGCAAATTTGTGAAATGCACTTACTAACAACAGCGACTTTTAAGGTCTCAAGTAGGACAAACTAAACTTTTCCAATGGTTTAAGAATTCGTAATCGCTTTTCATTCTTAATTAAGATAAAGCCAGTTTTGAAATAGCCACCTTCGTTCTTTGGAGTTGTGCATAGCCAGTAGATAGTCTACTTTATTTTTATTCTTTATATAATGTTGATTATATCAGTTTCTTTATCTAGTTCATTTAGTTGATTTACAGATGACCTTTTCCTATGTTTTCTTAGCTAATGATGAGCGGTCGCTCGCAACGCCCTTTTATATATTCTTTTTTGTTAGTGTGTTCAACACTAATGGCTTCCTCTACCTAAATTCAGTCTGCATACCCTGCCAAGAAGTAAATGAAACGGTTATTGTACGATATTACTTGTTTTCTCAATTATTGTATGTTGAAAGTGTAGTCTAACATATACTTCTTTGTTTGTATGTTCGACGCCAATGGTTTTCTCTCCCCAAATTCAGTCCACAGACCCTACCAAGGAGTAAATAAAACAGCAATTCAAAACACCCTTTATTGCGCTGCACACAACAGTGCGTCGCATTTCTCAGCGGCTCAAGTACGGTAGAAATTCACTTTTAATTTTACTGTTAAAATGGCATCACCTTGAAACCTTCGAAACATGAATACGTGCTCTGCAAAATTTTCAATGCCTTTGCTCCTACCGTAATAGATCATTGACCAACGAGTAAAACCCAGTTAAAAATTCATGCCGTGTTTAGGTCGACAGATAGCAGAACATAGTGAAACATGGCCGCGGAAGGTCAGAACGTTCCTCTGTCGGCCTCTCTCGGCGACAATTTCCCGGTTGACGGCTATCTGCTTGTCTAATTTGGACGTAAACGAGCCGGAAAAAACGAGCTCTTGCCTAAGGCCGGTTTCAAGAAGAGAATGTCAGCTTGCGTTCGACCTATTTGATTAACAGTCCGGCAGCATACATGCCGACTACTTTTTCTCAAGTGTATATTCATAAATTTCGCCTGCCCTGAGCGAATCTATTACACTGGCATGTATAACTA
>JACJUY010001940.1:93029-117463 GCA_014220935.1 Platorchestia sp. MABIK
TCTGACCTTCCGCGGCCATGTTTCACTATGTTCTGCTATCTGTCGACCTAAACACGGCATGAATTTTTAACTGGGTAACAGGCCAAGGCAAATACGTAATCTATGTCGACGAAATGAATTGTAACTTACGAAAATCGTTTGGACGAGCGAAAAAAAAGACTTCGCTGCTATATTTTTTATGGATTAAATCTACATATCGTCCAATGATAATCTTATGTAGTACAACGTATATATGATTACATTCATGTGATAAAGTGAAATTTCACCCATTTAAATTTCCATTCGAGAGTAAATAATTCCTTGATACTTCTATATGTATGTGTAACATAAAATTACCTTTGAATATAAATATTTAAATGGACGCAAACTACCATAAACGTAGAATTTGAAAACAACTTTAGTGAGTAGCAAAATGAGAAGTTCTTATCATTGACTTGTATCTTTTACGCCTCTCAACGATCTGAAACACACTCTGCCTCCTGATGCTGGATATTAAGCACATTTTACAACAGTTTGTCTTTAGATCGCTACATCGGACACCTGCGGAAATTTTATGTATTTATTTCCTGAAAGGAAAATAATTGTCTTGCTCGTTACAAACAATAGAGGCTTATTTAATACAAAAACGCTCAAATTAACGAGTGATTACGTCAATTTTAATCTCAACTTAGGATTGGTTCAATTTGAATTTGACGGATTAAATTGATCTTGACTTGGATTAAACTGACCTTGACTTAGATTGATTTGAAATGAAAAAGGTAAAGCATTTATAGTTCCTACCCTACTAAAACAAATTTTTGATATTTCTACATTGAGAACTGCAAGCATTTTACGGTTAGGAAAAGTATCTGCAGTTTCAAGCTATTAAGTATTAAAAAATGTTTTCACATTTTATTACTATTGTGAAATAGCTACTAAAGTTTATCATTGAAGACTTGGTGTCAGTTTCCCAACGAACATTTAATTTGCAAATTTTTGGTAATGGTAATATGCTTGCAGGTTTTATCGTAAAAATAACAAAAACTGCTTTAGTGCGGTCGAAACCATCAAGACTAGCGTTAACATTGGCGCGCACGAAGTATCCTGCTTTGAGTTTTAAAGTTTCTGTTAGTTCTTAGAACTCGAAAACTAAGGAGATTTGTGGCTATTATTAGTATGGATTTATTTTTATGTCATTCACATCTGGAAAATTTGTACGATACTATCGAATCCCGTCATATATGACGAGTGATTACGATTATGATTATGATCTATCATACAAGCATGTAGATAAGGTAAGCAAGATTTGCCCACCGTCTTTTCTTCTCTGTACCTACACTATGCGGGGTAACAATGCAGAGAAGGTGACATATTACTGCTCAACGCTATTTCATACCTCGGCTAAAATAGGTGAAAGTTATTCTGCTTTCATCGCAGGGGTCTGACGTTTTCCAAACGTTTTGTTTACGAATAAAAGCCACTTTGAGCTTCTTTGCGTGTAGTATGATATTGTCTTTTATTCTCGTTTGACTTTTTGCTTTGTATTTGGCAAATTCTAATTTTAATAAACGCCCACGTTCTCTTCATTTCGGATTTTTGGTGAAATTTGGAACGTTTAGAGCAAGAAAATTTGTACGATCGCATAAATGCAACAATCATCTCAGCAGAGAAAGTGTATTGCTGCAGAGAAAGTGATCAGAAGATAAAAATTAAACATGAAAATGAAATAGTAAAATACAATACAACTCTTGAAAAACCAAACAAAATTCAAGGAATAACTTTAGAAATGAGCAGAAATTTTCTTTATTAACACATGTTAACTTGACGTAAAGACAAGGAAGTAAAGAAAACGAAGAAATAAATTTTAAGTACATAGATACTACATTTAGCTGAAAGAAATAAACTAATATTACAAATATTAACATTAAAATAAGCTAATTGAAATTTTCATTATCAATAGCGATTACTTAACCTGAAAACTATAACTCTATGTATCATACCATAGCTTCAGGCTTTGGCAAAAACCAGTCATTATCAATATATCACAACCTAAAGACTAGAAATATTTACGATCACAACATAACTTTTGCTTACCGCAAAGACTAGTCATTATCAATCAATATATCAAAGCATAACTAAAAGAAAGACCAGAAAAAGTTGTTATAAGGAACCATAGGGATAGAATATAGACACCGCTCTTTATGTGAGTACAATGAATTGCATATCGGCTGAGCTGTTCCGCAAGTAACTTGCAGCACATTATCTACCAGTTTCTTAGTCCTATGTATTAATTGAAGAGGGAACGAGAGAAACAGAAACAAACAGAATGAATTTTCGATGTTTTCAATTACTAATTCCGACTTTTTCACTATTGTAAATGCATCATTGCTCCAGTACGAAAATTATACTTCGCACTCGTTGGTATCACAATGTGTGCGAACCCACAATGACTAGATATCAATGATCATTGACCGTATTAGGTGATGGGTATTATTATGCTGTTTCGAACTTTTAACAAATAATCAATAAAAGCGCTGCAAATTTTTTAGCTTTTCAGTTAAGTATTTTAACTCTGCTTTGTTTACTTTCGGTTTCAAACAATTATAAATAATTTTTTGCAAAAATTAGAATCGAAGACACCAAAAAATTGCGACTCCAACCCCGACTTCGCCACATCCGAATGAACGACTCCGACTCCACCACATTCGGAAAAGCGACTCCGACTCCTACTCTGACTCCACACACATTCAGAAAAGCGACTCCGACTCCGACTCCGACTCCACCCTAACACATGCGACTCCGGCGACTCCGACTCCCGACTCCGACTCCGCAACCCTGCATTGATCACTAATTTTCCATTTTTATCCGAAGACCCGATGGTGGTTCAAGTTCTTGTAGTTCTTGAGCAGCTTAAAACAGTTCTAGCGCTGTTTCAACCTGTGATTGAGGGTGAGCCCTGGGATGAAATGCGTTGGTGAATCTTAGGTCTGGTTGATGTGTCCTCCTCAAAATCTGATTCCATCTCTTCTCCAAGGTTGTCTTCTGACTGTGTGTCAGTGTTTGTTGCTGTTCCTTCGCTCTCATTGTCCATGTGAAGGACCTGATCTGATGAGTTTAAGTAGAAGAAATTGAACATGGCCTTAGAGTCCCGGTCTTCGAATTTTGCATCAATATCAGAGTAAAGTTCTAGGCTCCTTGAGAGTAGTATTGTAAATCCTTCCTTCTCAGCCAAGCTTGCTATGTGTGCTTCGAGTATTAGGGTTAGTAGGTTGATTTGTATGTTGTTGTTTGTCAAGATGAATGTGTGTTTGGCTACCACTGATTCGCTAATTGTGGTTCTTGCAGTTTGAGAGTAGGTTTGTTAGGCTTTTTCTTGCTGTTGTTTTGTAGCACGTTCTTCGTCTTTTATTGTTTTTTCCTTACAGGGCAGCCGGCTGCAAGAGTTTTGTGAGGACCTCCGCAGTTCAAACACTTTTTGTAATCGATGTTGCATTGGGTGTACAAGTGACCAGAGTCGCCGCACTCCGAGCAGACAGCTCTTTTAGCTGAACATCAGTAGGTTTCATGGTCTTCTATTTTTATTGCATTTGTAACATGTGAGCAGATGAGTGAATTTTTCATCTTGGTATTGGTGGAGTGTGATTTTTGTTTTAAACATCGGAAATCCGACTCTTAGAACTTTCTGTAGTGTCGGTGTAACTATTTTGATGACATGAGTGTAGTCTTTTATTTTGATTACCTCGGAGATACGGAACGTGGTTTAAGCCTTTGGGTTTCTTGCTGAATTTCCGGAGGTTGTTTTTCTCCAATGTACCTATCAATTTGGCGTACAAAGATGGATCTTTTTGCTCTAAGATCAGGTGGAATTATGGGTTTCAGGTTAATTTTCTTGAGTGCTTCCTGTGCCTTGAGTGATGTAAGTTTGTTAACAGCTCCTGGGTCATTTGTCATTGAGCAGTCTCCCAATCTGGTGTCTAAGAGTCGAATTAAAGGTGCTTCTATAGTTCCGAAATGGCTGTTTGGAACACACTTTGTCGATGCACATTAATTTTGGGGTCGACCCGTTTCAGTTGAACACGGTACGTAGATGTTTGTGGTTTTTGATGTGTAAGGCGACATTGTCTTCTGGTTGAATTAGAGTGGAGGGGCAGGGTTTGGATGGTCCCCTGGGTTGGCGCTGGAAATTGCCACGCCCAGGGGGCCTCACCCGTGCCGCAAGTTGGGACGTACTCACGAGCTATGCCAATATAAGTGAAAAATAACAGACAAATATGAAAAAAATATGAAAAAAGAACCCTCTTACCTCCCAAGGGTAGACACCCCCGGCAGTACTCCCCTCCTACCAACATGTTCAATTGAAGACAATAACTTCCTCTGTCTCCTTAGGCACCAAAACTGGTCAAATCCACTCTCCAAGCAAAGCCGAAGAATACGCAGAGAGAATAGCGATGTTGATGACATCACCGTGATCATGACTATTCATGAGACTAAGTCAGCTCGCACTGGACCTCTTTATATAATGTCTGGTGAGGCGCCGCCGCTCTGAACAAGCGTTCCTATTGGTCGACACGTGGGGGCGCTTCGTAGCTGTTGCTACGTAAAGTAAAGCTTCGGAGCTTGTGTGGTGGTATCTGCGAACAGCTTGTTGAGATCACCACAAGTCTTTCGCCAAGCCCTCACGGACTTCTTCGCGTCTAAACCATGGCATGGTCTAAACCCCCCGAGTTTTACTGCAAGGGGATTGAACAGCTAGAGACACGTTGGCAGAAGGCGCTGGATGCCGATGGCGATTACTTCGAAGACTAAATATAAGGTACACATACTGTGAAGCGTTTTCTTTTCTTTCCTATAAAAACGGACAGAACTTTTTTGGTTACCTTGTAATTAGGCTCCAAGGCTGGGAATGATATTTCGAGGGACCTGAAACGGCATGGCCTTGATGGCTCTCACCTCATAAACGAATGTTTAGCTAAAGAATGCACAGGTTTTTCTGACAACCTTGCAAAAATTAGATTTTAATTTAGTCACATCACAGAAAATCGCGAAAAAGTATTTGTTTAGTATGCATGCAATTTATTTAACATTATAATGGGTTTTTAAGCAAGTATCAGTTAGAGTAATGCTTCTGATTTTTTTAAGTCACGCGACTTGTCCCATAACTGGAGCAGCAGCATGCTCTCTAAACTGAGAGTGTAGATAAATGTAAGCCCTTCGCACATTTGCTCACACTTAGAGTACTGCACGTATTCTGCACACCCACTGCTGGTGTAGGCTTCGCCTCTACGATATTTTCAATCCTACTCTGCGCCTCACGTGCGTTGGTTGTATAGTTTAATTTCTCCACTACCCATCAGCAAGACAACCTGCATGAGTGCTTAGAATTTGTGCAAAATAACATTTTTAAAATAATTTATTTCGAGTTATTAGGTTACGCTAAAGTATTTAATTAGCTTCTTCAAAACATAATCCAAAGGCTTGTTGACATATGATCAAAATGAAACGTCATCGGTTTGTACAATGAATTCACATTACTTCGGACCAGCAACGCAAGGTAGATCGAAATAAAATTAAGTTATCATTGGCCATAAAAACTCACTGCCTTCAGTATCTTGGTCCGATGTTGAGCTTAACTGCTTGCATCTTTCTTTGTAAGCCACACATTACTGCACAGCTTCTTTCGGATTTACTGATCAATAAGCCTTGACATCAGTAATTCTGAACTGAAAACTTCCAAAATCAGTTCAGTGTCAGTGTTTATCAACAAAAACATCAAAAATTCCTTCACACCAATTCCTTCCTTCAAAAAATTTGTTTTAGCTATTACGTAAATTTTATGAATAATAACATTAGTTTTAACGTGTCCATTATGAATTACATCGGTTATTGCGTGTCCATCATAAATTACATAATTTGTTACCGTACAGTATAGAGTTCACATCGGCTATTCCGTCTCCGTAACGAATCCTTTCAATATATTACGTGCCCATCATAGACCTCATCATTTATTCCGTGTTCATAATGAGCACGTCAGTTACGATGTAACAACACTAGCTTCGTGTCCCTTACCAGTCACAAGTGACAACACTAGTTAGTGCGCATCACTTTCAGTTTCTATACAACGGCAGATGCATGACAGCGCCGAAACACTACAGGGATAATGAGCTCGTGTTTCGCACCCTGAATCAACAAAGTGCTGCCAAAATTAGAACTTTTTTAACCTTGTTAATTGAGGAGGAAGTTGTTCATAGTTTTGGACTATTTAACGAACACGCAAAAACCAATTTACTTTGTTATCTCAGAATAGGTCAATAGCTCAATTAAGCACTAAAAAAGAGTGACAGAACATTATGTTTACCGTTATTATAATGATTGCATTACAGTGTGCAGTTTTCCTTTAATTAATTAAATCTGACCACACAAAGCGTATCTGACATCTATTCCTGTGCACAGAATTCACTTACTGTATTATCCCACTCTGCTACTTCGGAACACACCATGGAGGTGTGCATACTTTCGAAGACTTTGGAAACCGATGTATCGCGCTGGCGTAGAGCGTGCTACCGTCTTGAGTTTCTCGTAATCTTACGTCTCCTGTACTTTTGCATTAATCACTCGGTGTTACTTACGTTCTCTCGTTTTTTGTTGTAAATTATGTATAGAAAGTTTTCTCTGCTCTCTTTCTTCGTCCCTCTCTCTAGCGACGTAACATTATTCAACTTCAAGTTTACGCTTTCCCGCCATTCTCTTCCACATTTGCTCTCGGTTATAAAACTTATAGTCTAATAAACCAATACCTTTTGAGTTGTTCTTCCGATCTTTCGAACTCGAAGTGGACTGCGAATGAAAACCAGATTAGGTGTTGTAATTGCATTCTTCATCATTCTTCACTATTTTGTTCTTTTCTGCAACGTGACATACCTTAGAAGAAATAGGTTTTCCCAATATGGAATTGTTTAAACACAAAACTAGTTGATGTACAAACTTACCGTATTGTTTCGAGATCTGACGAAAGCATTTCTATTTTAGCAATTATATCCCCACACACAGCACAAACTCGAGACACAGCGTGCATCATGATGAACAGATCAGATGAAAAATCAGTCCTGCCCCCACCCACTGAGTGCAATACGATAAATAGATACATGAACCACACGACCTTCACACACCCTGCCAATGCAGTATGGTAAATAAACCAGTTAATCATCAGCCCTTCGCTCACCAACTGCGTGCAGTACGATGAACAGTACGACAAAACACCACCTTATGCACCCACTGAGTGCAGTACGATAAAACAATAGCCCTTCGCCCACCAACTGCGTGTTGTTCGATAAACAGTACGATAAAACCCTAGCCCTTCGCCCACCAACAGCGTGTTGTACGATAAACAGTACGATAAAACACAAGCCCTTCGCCCACCCACTGCGTGCAGTGCGATCAAACACTAGCACTTCGCTCACTCATTGTGTGCAGTAAAATAAATCGATGCGATGAACAACCCACGCAGAGTTATTTCAGCTACTGAAACTAATCGAATTCGTTTTCTTCGTCAAATGAGTCATGAATCATGCAAGTTGAAACGTAGGCCAAATTCCATTGTACGAAATAATACGATGAGAAGTAACATTCAGCTTGGAAATAGATTACATGGCTATTACGATAAACGTATTTCCCTCTGACGTAATAGTCTATCACTTCTATCTAAATATTTTCACGAGACCGCTTTGATCACGTGGTGTGTATAAGTTTGATTGGTGATCACTCTCTTCAAAGTACCCTTGGCCAAAAGTGGCTCTGAATTATTTTGTTGCTGGTCAACCTGAGGCCCTGACCAGCGGTCATAACCATCAAGAAGCCAAATGGAGGGCAAGGTGGTCACCGCACAACTGAGAGGCAAAGAGCCTCAGCCCTGGCCACCGCAAAGGTAAGCCTCATTTTCTAAAAGCTTTTTTCAGACCGCACATGACGAGAAAAATCGCATTTTCAAGAAGTTTGTATCCTCTAAAGAGGCTTAGCTTTGCTGAAAGGCATTTGGTCCTTTGAAGTTGAGTATATTTTTGAAGCGATGTTCAATATATAACACGTATCTACCCTCTGGAGCTGCCTCCTTCCCCTTCTCGTACACAAAGCTGACGTGCAAATTATTCATACTGTACTTTCTCTTTCATTCTCGGCAACTACGGTCGAACTTTTCAATGGACGACTCAAATTTTACCATTTACTTAATTTCTAACCCTGCCATGAACATTTTCAGCGTTCATTCTTACTTCCTGCAGACCAGAACTGACCTCTACAGATCTTATTTGGGCGTTTCTGCAAATTTACTTCTAGCTTTACCCTCTCAATTTCAAGGTCCGTGACCTTGAAATCGATCAATCACAACAATGTCAGTAAAATATATTAATTCAAAGTTTTCAAAAAACTTTTAAAACTCGATAAACATCAAACAGCATTGGTCCTCCACACACTGGTGCTCTATACCACAGACACAACAGTATTCCCTCAGGCTTTCGTATCGTTTATTTAAATGCTCAAGGAAAAGGTAGAACTCTGAGAGTTTCGCCATAGCCGAAAAAGTGGGCGCTTTTTTCAGAGTTCATTGAAAAAATAAGCGGTTTCAAAAGGTGTTCGCGAAACATTTTTTAGTCACTTCCAACGTTAAAATGTCATAAGGTCTTGAACGCTAATTTCCCATTATTTACTCCTAAATATCCTTGGTAAAGTACCTACTGATGCCGTGGGTACATTTTGTGCAATTTACTCGTTCGAAACGACATTCATAAAACTCGAAATAAGGCCCACCTCACCTTTTGTATACAACCTAACCGCGACAAAATCCCGAGCGTTTGTACACGATGACGATTTATTCAAACCGAAAGTTTGAAGCAACTCTTCTGATTGCTCAGCCCGGAGCGCCTGCAACCTGTCGTGACTTTTTGCGCCGTTCTTCAAACTTTGCAGGCAACCGGACGCTCATTACGTTTTACGAGCGACCTCGGGTCAGGCCAGCCTCAAGTCACAGCTCACACCGCGTGACGCGATATTTCGATGATCACGCCCTCATTTCAACCTAATCAAGAGAATGAGCCACTGCGATATCAATCAATACTACGTTTCAGGGATCAATATTATTCCTTGATTTAACACCACACAGTTTGTTGCGTTTGCTTTAATCTATCTAATAAAATCTATTTTAATCTATGCGTAATAGCTTAGTTGCTCGCTTTCTTGTTTGTGTTGCTTGTTAACTTGCTTGCGTGCTTGTTTACTGACTTGCGTCCTTGCTTGTTTCTTGATAGCTTGTTTACTTGCTCGGTCTGTTCATCCCTATTCCCACTCACTAAGCTGAGTATCTGAACTCTACATACTGAAAGCAGATTTGTCTGTTTGTTAAATGACAAATTTTAGCATGGCAGTGGTTTTTATTTGACGAGTCATTTATGGCGATTAATTGATGTTCACCTCTATACTGAAGTCGAGGAATCGCAAAAAAATGATGTAGTTATTAATTACACTTCTATAAAGTTTCAACGAGACAATCACACATCTAACTGAATAAAAACGTCGCCATTTTTGAATGCGGAGTACATTAGTTAATCAAAAGAAAACTTCAACCAAGACGCTTATTGAAGTCAAACGTGCAACCTATCTTTGTGATTGTAAAAATCTTTAACACCAGCTTAGAGATTGGTTCAACTATTTTAAATAACAAATAAATTAGCTATTGACCCAGTCAGAAATGCTAGTGCGGATCGGCATCGATTATCTGGGGACAGTGCATCTTATTTAGGATCAGTGCGGGGCCCAGTTCGGGAAGAAATTTATCTTCACCGATCACTGCAGATCAATGCAGAAAATTCTGGAGAGAAATATCTGCAGCTATCTTAACAGAAAAATCGGCACTGCACATCAATTATTCCGATGCGAGGTATTTGTTTTTAAACAAGTGTTCATTATGAAACTGAAATTTGATTTCAAATCGAACATGTAACTTTCAAGTTAATTAAGGGGATCTCTAGCTCTAAATTTGTCTAATTTTTCATATTTCCCTTTTTTGCATTTCATTGCTAAACTGCTAAAATGCTAAAATCGTTTGCTAAAAATGCTAAAATCGTTTGTCATATGTTACTACAGCAATAAATGTCTATATGTTGAACAATTACGCATACTTGACGGGATCAAATTGCATGTACAGGTTGCCCGTTCACCTTGTACTTTTCTAAGGAACACCTTGTAGTGACATACCTTAGTTACCCCTCAAACCTCAATTTTAGTGTATTTATGTTCAGTAATTATGATATATCCCAATGTAAATTTTATCAAGCATTGTATCCATCTTCTCCTCTGCGTGTCACCAATGCTTAGTGGGGTGGGAAGTATAAGTAAGGCCGTCGCAAAACGAAACCTAATGGCTGAAGCAGCATCACCTGGTCTTATTACATCGATATCAAGTCCATAGTGACTGAATAATTAGCTCAGCTGATGTTGGGTTATTGAAAATATCATTATCGGGACAATTTTGCTTGACCAAAATCAACCTTATGACAGGAATTGAGTACTAAGCCAATGTTATTGTAGGGAACGAAGCCAATGTTATTGTAGGGTGAAGATTAGTGCAGTTTATTGCAGATTGATGAAATTTTTCGCTCTTGTTCAGTGAAGATCTTTGCAGAAATTCGATGCCGATCTGCACTTCAAAAGCGGACATAGACTGCACTAATTCTGCACTAAATCCGCACTGAATGCAGATACTCCTGCGAAGATCTTCCATGATCTCCAAAGAATGTCTGCAATAAACTGCAATAATCTTCACCGAACGGTGAAGACATTTCTGATTGGGGAATAAGCAGCGTGATTACCTTTTGGCTTGAAGAGATGTACCGTTTATTGTAATATTTACAACTAAAAAAAGTAAATATAGCATCAAACTGCACACAGTTTCATTAAATGTTAGAATCTTGAACTTCATAGATGAATTTTTGCCTTTACGTACAACTTGATTAAAGCATAAACGTTTTTTGGCTCAACCTCATTTTAATTCATTTATGACGAAACTATTGAAGAAGCCAATCCAACGAAGAAAACGCATCAATAAAATTGGCCGGCACATTTCCCTGTAAGATGCATTTCATGCGCTGAACTCCTATACTAATGAATGACATGAGGTAGAATCATCATAAAAATTTGTGACAACGAAAATGTTTAAGACTTCGAAACCAGTATGAGATATGAAGATATTAGTGAAATAAAAACTTAAGTATGATTATATGTAATGCCTACCTGAAAATAAATCCATTGTTGAGCACTGAATTGATGTGGCTTCTGTTGATTGAATGCAATGAAGATCAAACCAAAGCTCTGAATTTAATTCCGCTCTTAATGTATAATAAAACTTATAAGGTCTTAATGACGATCGTACTGACGTCACGAACATTAATGATATTACGAGTCCCTTAAGTGTTATAGCCCAGATTGAAGGTTTGATCTCTCATTACGTCGAACAACTGCATGAGGCAATAGATCTGTTCTTCTTTAAATGGCTCTTGAATGTTGATTGAGGAACGAATTTACACGGTATAGTTGAAACGAATAGAACAATTAATCAAGCTGGTATGAGAGCCAACTAAGTATTAAAAAATAATACTTTTAATAACTAATGATCACAAGTTATCTTGCTGTGGAAAGAACATAATTTCACTACTGTAACACATTTCAAGTTATCCCTGAAAAAGAACAGATGTATATGAAGAAATTTAAACAAAGAATGAAGCCATCCCACAACGAAAATATCTATTCACACAGGCTCAAATTTTAACCTTGGTTTGCTTTCTATGTTTTTTCTTGTATGTTGATTTATTCAAGAAATTATTTGACAATTTTTAAATAATACAGTAAAATTTTATCAGTGTTGCAGATAAACTTGATTCGTTTAACTGAGGGAACACAATAGCATTGTCAACATTTCTAAGTAGAGAACAGTAACAATACTATCAGCTGTGCCGCCCTTCATGCATTCGTGCACCGAGCCGCGTAAAAGCGCTCGTCGTGTATGAGCAATCGCATTTTGACTGAGCTGTTCCCGCCGATAGCTCCGGCCCTAGCCCAGCTCCGGCACACAGCCATATATTTCTCTTCTCAAATTCTGAAAATGCTTTCATGGTGCCTCTTCAATTGGTAGTTTCATTTCCCTATACCTGTTATCTTTATTGCTAGGGAACGAAATTTGTGTGTAAGTCTTAAATCCAAAACTCAAAAGTGTGCATGATAAACGTCGAGCTAATCGAGCTAATGAGCTAGTCGAGCTAATCGAGCTAATGAGCTAGTCGAGCTAGTCGAGCTAGTCAAGCTAATGTTCTCGCAGCTGAATTTCTAGAAACAAGCACTTGTGTGAATATTTATTTGGATTTTCGTAATTGCTTCCAGGAATATTCCGATACTGAGATTGGAAAAGTCAGCACAAACGTTTAAGGAACTACTGATTGTAATTAGCGTGTATATCTATCAGAAATTTGTGTTATGTTGAACAATTTCATGTTATAAGTATTGAAAAATACTGAGTTGTGTTTATTGGTTTTTCAGAGCCCAAGTCCGTCTACTGTAAAAAATATTGTTGGGGAATTGCTACGTTTTGGAAGATTTCCTAAACCTAATTTTTGTGCCTACATGGAAATCATCTTTAAATTCCATGCAGTTTATCATAATGGAAAACTAAAATAAAGGACTCCAAACTTTCCTGTCGATTTTTTCAATGATGTGGAGAGTGGATATGAAGGTGAACTAAACGATCAAGTTGATTATGGGGAAGTGAGATTGATTCAACAGTAATAAATCTTCTCCTTGAATCTTGTAGGACTCGGAAGATTTAATACCAATACATAATGCAAAGCATTCGGCGATGAATTGCACGTTAAAACAAGCTCGAGGTAGTGAGGGACTAATAAGTCACCATGAATTAAAAAATGTGAAGAAATGAAATGCAACGGTTGAATTTAGCAAACAGACATTCCATATGCGACGTACTTCATTTCACAACTACTCATTAACGAACAAAATTAGCAGGTTGTACCACGTCGTTCTCACGTACGTCATAAATTTTTTGGCCACAGTGAATTTTCAATATTCACTAAAGACTCAGACTTCAGTCAAACGAAGGTGACGTGTGTGTTCATAGCCTCAATTTCGACTGACAACATGTTGCCTCATATTATTAGTCTATTCCTTCTGTCACGCAACGACACGTACGGATTTGTTTCGTTAAAGGTATAAATGAGCTGTATTTGTCTTTGTACTCTTCTCTGTAGTTACAGTGTGATGATGGAGATTACCAAGCTACTGTGGTCTCCTATTCACCCACAGGCGCTCATTCAGCAAGACTTTTACAATGGCTTCTAAAAAGATCCATCACGAAAAGTAAAACATTGCACAATAAGATTCAAATTTGACATTCCGGATTGCATTGCACTATACATTGAAAACTGCTCGAATGCCTTGCTTAGATTTAGGTAGAATAAGGATTATGTACTATTTAGGGAAATGAACAAATACAATTCAAGTAACTTCATTTGACTAGGATCCCAGGTCTGTGAACATGATTTTAACGTGCCTGGAATATTTCTGGTATGTTCATAATTTACTATTGTATCTTTACTATTTTAACTCACTTGGCCTTCAATACATGCACTCACAATCATCGCACGGTAAGCACATTAGATGCTAGGTGCGCATGCTTGAAATAAACAGATGATTTTCTAATCCTAACAGTGTAAATAAAACAAACATTTTCTGATTCTTGTTTTCACTGTATCTTCTGAAAGAAATCCAAAATACGTTATAATCTTCACAAATACTCAAGCCGATAGTTTTACGTCACTCCTTTTCTACGTACAGTAAGCTAAAGAAATTAGCAGTGATGACTAATAAGGGAGAAGGAACTGAAACTTCAGCAATGTTAGGTGCAATATTCTCTCAGATCGTTGTAAACCTTTTTCTCATTCTTAACTACCATCCGCCTTCATGATTCAAACTCAAGTCATTACAAAATCCGAAAATCGTCTTTTTATCCTCCAAACCAAAAATCCTCAGCCATTTTTGACAGAATGAGACGCCTGCGCTAAGAAACCGAGTTTTGAAACCGGTGACAAAGCAAAAACGAAAACTTTCCAGCCACCCTGAGTTTCGAAAGCTCGTAAACAGCTCACAACGTGGGTCTGTGCTGTTCGTTTCGGACAGTGGAATTTGGCGTAGATTTTCCTGCTCCTCAGATTCCGTTCAAAAATAGACCAGCAGTTTTTCTGAGGAATTTTTTTTCGCTGGTCCTGAGAAACTGACACCACATTGGTTAATGCGGCGGAAGCAGATGCTCTTTGGAGAAGATTGTAAGGGGAAATGCATTTGAAAATATGACAGCGGATATCATTCTATCAGTTCGCAATGATGTTCTTGAAGAAAACCACACACCACTTAGCGATTGGCCTGGTTCGGCCTGATTTCACTGAGTGGAAGTAAATTTGTACAAGATTTGCTTCCACGGAACTAAATTGTTTAGGAACAAAAACTCATGCAGGATTTTATTTTATGATGCTATTCTTTACCTAACTTTTTTCGAAAATAAGGCCAGGTCTGTCCCACCCTCATTGGTTACCGCCTCAAGGTTTTTATGGCTTGTTCATCATAAAAAATTAATCACTTGAACTATCATCGCAGATATTTGCTTGTCAACGTGAATATCCACACCAACGCAGATCGATTGCACGACCCTCTTTCCCACAGCAAAACAAACGTCGGCTTTTCGGCCAGGACCCAACATTTCTTCAACAAAAGGGGGGCTGAGAAGGATGGCATCCCGAATGCTCCAATTTTCTTCCTAACTAATTTTGTTACTCTGGAAATTTAGGCAATTTTCTTGCCGTTTTAAGTGAAATAACGAGAGGAATTTTAATGAATGAATCGGCGAATTCAAAACGGAATATGGATGATGAGAGAAACCCTTAACATTTACATTCGTAACAAAATGAAATTGCTCCCCAAAAGAAAACAATCGAGCTGGCAGAGACTAAGGGTCTCGTACGAGAAACTAACACTGTTGTCGCGAGAGATGCAGTCTCGCAGGAGGCGACAGGAGAGATGCAGCCTCGCAGGAGGCGACACGAGAGATGCAGTCTCGCAGGAATAACAACTAATGCTTATGAGTCATGCCTGCAGTTTCCGGAAGTCAAATACTGAAGGCTAATATCGCGCCAGTTTTCTCTGAAAAATGTCTAATCTAAAGTATTGGTCAAGAGCACAAATCGTTCACCTCGCGAAAAAATGTAAATGAAATTAAAAGACATTAACTGAAGGGGTAAGAATTTACATTAACGCCCAATTTTTAAACTAAAAGATTCGTTGTACTGAACATCTTATCTTCTTACAAAAATCCTTTTATTGAAAAATATTTTACTGTTGCAAAATGAATTATTCAAATCAGGAGAATTATTATTCTCCTGATTGAAATATTTAGGTTGTTCTCTGTGGTCGAGGTAATAAGAAAATGAGATTCGAAGCACTTCCTGCGTCACAACTCAACGATATACTTATTACATCGACGTGAATATTTCAATGAAAACTTTTTAACACGAAAAAATCGATAGAAAAATATTTAAAATCTTCCCAGTTTGTTTTGTGCATGTAATCGTATTCAAAGCTCTAGAAATTACTCAAAGCTGCAGGTCATTTGGTAAATTTGTTCGCTCGGACAGAACTAAGAAGTTCAGTTGTCTGACAACACTAAACTCGTACTAAGGAAATGCTTCCATTTCTTGGTTGCCTCATAACACGAACCATTTTCTTGATGTTGTCAAATCTACAAGTTAAAAAAAAAATTCAGTACAATCTGACTTAAACACGAAACTTCACCAGTTTAAAAAAAAACCTTGTTCGAGTAAGGGCTTGCAATGGACGTCTTCCAGGCAATTCACGCGCTGTCATGGAAGAATATTATGTAAAATGTAAACACTAGAGCGGCTGAGCTGCAAATGCCTTGGAGTTTGAGGCCAATTTTCGAGACTTGCCGCCACTAACGCTGTGGGGAGCCACAATAATCCGGTTTGCTCAGAGTTACGGTCGTCACAAACCACGAGCTACGATGATAACTTCTTCCCTAAACTTTTGAGACTACCGACAAATTTGTCTGCGATGTAGAAGGCCTAAAGCTATATTGACAATTCCGGCTCAGAAATGAGCACTACTTTCAATCTCTCCTCGTGGAGGAACATCGAAATTTTTCTCCTAAACATTTTCTTCCGTTTGTTCAAATGTTTGACTACAGCAACAGCAACAAACATGAGAAGATGGAATTATTTGTTGCTGCAGCCAAAAGAAAACATTTCAAAATCTTTGAATGAACAGCGAGAAAAATATCAAGGGAACTAGATATATTTTCGAATTCCATCTTGAGGGTTATCATAACATTATCAAGAAAAGTTGAGTACTTCTTAAAAATAAAAGAGTTCATTCATTTGATACGGCAAAGGTAGAACAACTCGTGTAACGCCGCCCAAACGTTGTAAATTAATTGTTTGAGTGTTTTTCAAAAATCCAGAAAATTCAAGAAGTTTTTGGAGCGTCAGTCAATGATTTCTGTTTACTGAAAAATGGGCGTCTCTTATTTATTTGTTTGCTCATCTCTCACTTATTTTCTCTGCTGCACTGCACAGTGAAAACTCTCACACTCGTTAACCAACTCACGAGATATGCTATTATTTCAATTTCGATTTACACAACTGAACTATAACATTTTGCGAAGTTGCAGACTAGTAGAAGTAAAAAGCTTGTTGACAAAAACGACTGACATCAAGAAAACGGCTAGTATTCTTCAAGACGAGTCTCAGTTCACTTAGATGTTGCCTCAATTTGAGCCCAGGCCACCTGAAGGCAGCGGCAGCGGCACTTTTTAAGATGCGCAGCTCCATCACAGCTAATGCGTGCATGGAGCGCTCCTAGCGATTGCGCACCTCTGCTTCCATCATTGTACTAAAGTCAGCACTCGCAATCGACTTTTTACATTCTAAACTAGTGTTAGGGATTGCGTCATGTGCATTTTGAGTTCAGGTTTCGCGTGAATGATGACGATTGCGACAGTGTCCCTCGTTTAACAGTAAGGGACGGAATTATTCATTAACTTTAATAGATCTTCAGTTGTGACCTGTAAAATGATTTGCTCTAAGGTGATTTTCAGCAAGTTTTCAGATCGATTATATGAGAAATGTATCAGTTAGATAGCCATGAAGCAGTAAATTTACGGGCTAGCAATAACTTTACTCGTAAATACGCACCAGCAATACCCGTGACTCTATTGTTATAGGGATTGTTAGTTTTATCACCCATTTATGAACGATATTTTTAAATGAACGAAAGACACTCGCCTCAGATCACGTATTTCAGTGTATCTGTGCAAGTGAATATGTATTCGAATCGTTCGTCTGTGCTGCGCACTAAATTTTAGAATGTTTTCAAACTGTTACGGAGCGAAGCGACTCTTATTTTACTACAGATAGAATTATTTACTTGAATTTTTCGTGTGGTAACGCATTAATCACGAAAGATATCAAAATGAAAAAATAAGTCATGATCTACTGGAATCAGATTTAGCGATTTGAAGTTTTTAAACATTCTTGTTATGTGCTAGTGAGCGATGACATGCAATCAACTTATTGCCAATTACCCTTCAAAATAGGAGGTCTGTTTGCAAGCTTGATGAAATATCCAAAATATTTTGCAGTTCGTGACAGTTTCATCGATGAGTACTCCGTGCACAGGAAGCCTGTACCCAGTCTAACTTTTTCGCCGCCTGCAGGCATGTTTTTTCGCCGCTTCAGCGATTTAAGCGATTTAATCGTTCAGGCGGCAAAAAACATGCATGCTGGCAGCGAAAAAGTTAAACTGGTTTGCAGACAATCTAAACTTTTAGTTGATTCTTGAAAATTGTGCAACAACCGGATTTCATCCATGCGACTTTCTTCACGGAAAATCTAATTGCATTCAGAGCTTCTGAACTGGGCATCAGTTTTCCCCTTTTAAGAACACGGTTAGTTGTCTCTGCGCAGATGTATCCATTTATATAACAATGTATACAGCTCTTGAACTCAAGCCTCTGTGATGTCCCCCGCATCTCTGCTCAAACATAGCCTCAGCCCACACAAATTTTCTCCTGAAGCGCAGGTCCTACCTGGCCTTGCATTTCATTCAGCAGAACAGAAGCTAGTCGCTTCGACTAATCCATCATTCGGAAAATCTGGAAAATCTTCAATGGAAGATTTGTCAGCCCAACGCAACGATTCCGTTGCATTTTCAAAAAAATGATCTATTTAGGGCATGCTCTAATTGGCCGCATATGATCATCGTCGAGCAAATTTGCAAGCTTCGACGTTAAAAGAACATCAATTTCGCGTTCTTGGTCAAAGTGTCGTGTCTGCATCCAGTTTTTGGACGCAAGCTGCTTTGTAGAAACTACGACTTCCTCCAGCAGCGGCTGCCGAACAGCAATAATGCCGCCTGGCAGACGGCTTCCGCAATTTGGGGCACCTTTTCATCGCTGCCAAACCCCTGCGGGAATATTGGAAAGCTTTCTTCATGAAGATACTCATGCAAATAAGTGAAGTACTTCAGGAATACGTAAACGCTTGCATACTCAGGTTTTATAAAGCAGGCAACTCTTGATGCAGAATCTGTGATATATTTACTGACAAAAGCTATTTCCAATTCTGGGTTAAATTCCCCCGAAACTCCTCGCACAACAGCGGCTCCACAGATTTTATTTTTTTGCAGAGCCAAGCAAAGAAAATCTTAATCCAGCCTTTATACTGCTTGTGAGCATATATGAGCTTGCTTGCTCTAGTGATGTTGATAAATTTGACTGATATGGAAGAAGAAAGAAAGGAGAATGATGATAACTTGCTGCTTACACGTTAATTCTGTGTAACCAAACATTGTCATGAATGCCTTTTTCCCCTCTCATGACAAACCGACACACTTTCAAGATACATGTAGGTGTTGCGAATAAGGTAGACTCGAACAGCTAACCAGTACAAGTTATAGTGGAACCAACAAGACATATGTACGGTAAAATACTCTACGGTTAAATAAGCCTTACTATCACCCATTTTTGAAGAATTGTTTGCACATAGGTCATTATATGTGTTCATCATTGAAACAAGATTTATTTTTAAATGTAAAATTAGATGGTTAAATTAAATGTTAAATAAGATTTCAGTGGTTCAATAGAACAAATTAGTTTACATCTATATTTTAGTTCAAAAGTTTTAAAGTTTTCCTTTTTTTTATTTCCTTTGTTTTATTCGTTTCAGGTCTGTGACAAATGGGATTTAAAAGCCTGACCAAATTTCCACGCGTTGCCGTTGCTGTCCATGGCTAAGGTTATATTTCGAATGAACGTTGCACTGGTGAATGTTAGTTCATGGGAGCTTGCAAATAAAATTTAGATGCTTGAAAATAAGTTCGGTACGTGAAACCATTCTCGTTTCGATGAACAAGTTTTGAAATACCGGTGAAACAAGTTTTTAATATCAAATACAATATCATTATAATACTCATCATAAAGTTTATTATTTCAGCCGCAGACTGGATTTATGAGTAGATATGCACTTGTATCTAGCGTGAACACCATTTAGCGAATTTCCTCTTCGTTTTCGTGTACTACGTGTATTTTTTCAAAAAAAAAAAAATGAAAGTTCGTGACTATCATGCATTTATTTCTCCAAAATGATGGTTTAAAAGGGAACTCAAAAGATTATGTTATCACTCTAGCACACATTTCCCACCAAGTGCCAGAGAGAGAAAAACATCAGAATTTTGAGGCGACGAACTGTGCAAATAATCATGGTAAGATACAACTTTTAGTATATATTAGTACACACTGTTACAAAACCTTTTTCTCGTGATATTTTACATTTTCTTGAACAATGGTCTCAATTATTGTTTACGTGGCATTATAATTGGTTTATAGCATGAATTAAGCAGGCGCCTAGGTTTTAAATACCAGTTTTGTTTTCAGTAAATTTGCTCGTGAAGTAATTTTTCAGATGTTCGGATTTGATTTGTCATATGATTCCTAAATCTGTTATACGTTTCTTTAGATATTCGTCCTTCGTAAAGTTGGGCTACGCACGCTTGACGTTTCTTTATATTAATCACGATATCTTCAGCAATCCGGGGCTTTTGTCTATTTTTCGGTGTAATTGTACGACTGATAATTGGACAACACTGATTGCATGCAATCGTCATGATTTCAGTTGTATTCAGTATTGATTCATCAATGTTAATCACATTAATGTTCTGTTGATAGACGTCCAATGATGGCATTAATTCTTCTAGAAAAATTCGCATTTTTCCCAAGTTGTATTCATTTACACAACGATATGAGTAACTTTCAGCTTGTGGGTTGGTACAAGTACTAAAGATATTTTTCATCATGAGAAATACCGGGAAATGGTCAGGTAAGTAGGAAGTTATTTTTCCGGGATGAGAATCAGTTATCTATCATGAAAATATTATCGAGCAGCGAAGCAGATTCTGGTGAGACACGGGTAGGCTTAGTGATGATTGAATGTAGATGATGAAAGACTCTAGATGATGAAAGACTTTACTCATTAAGGGGGTCAACCCAGCAATTTTTAAATTTTGATCCGATTCGTTTGAAATTTGGCCAGTATATGTATTTGTTGAAAAAAACAAATTTTACTCGTGTAACTTTTTCGATTAAGGCCTTTTTCATTGAAGAATACGAAATAGTAGTTTTAGGTACATTTTATGGATACTTCAAAAGAATAGAAGTCATTGAGTTTTATGCTAGAACAAAACCATAGACAGTTCTAGAATCCTTGAAGAATCCTTGAAGCAAACAAAGTTACGTGAACCAATTTTCCATTTGAAACTTTTCGTTTATTTTTAATATGCGATATTTGATCACTAATAATATTTACATTTTTAAACTAATTTTTGCACATAAAAAAAGAAAATTTTCAAATGGAAAATTGGTTTGCGTACCTTTGTTTGCAATGCTTCAAGGATTCTTAAGCTGTCTTTGTTTTTGCCTAGCATAAAAACTCACTGACTTTTATTCTTTTGGTGAGATGGGTACGTGTCTTGGAAATCTAAGTTTCATCAAGAATAAAACCATAAAAAACGGAATAAAATTCATTTTTTCTAAAAAAAGGGGCATTCAGACTAGCGCTAGTTTCGACACTTCATTATCAATGAATGCTCTGAAAGTAAGATCAACAATGTGTAAAAATTGACATTTCAATAATAGCTATATTTATACAGCCTATATATGTAGTGTACAATTGACAGACACTTTGATCACAATTAAGACCGGGTTTCTGCTTAAAAATGTACAGTGATTCTAATATCCGGAGATCGCTACCACACGTTGAATCCAAAATTGAAAAATCATCTACAGAGAAAATATGGTTGGTGTTTTCACAGTGAAGTCTAGGCGCAGACTGAGACGGAGTTGCTAGCGGCCTATTCGTCTTAAATGATTTGCCCAGATGTTGGTAAAATCTAATCTCAGACTGTTTCAGAGTGCTTCCTATGTAGGAACTCTGGCAAGTTCCACACTGATATTTATATATAATACTAGAGAGCAACTCTTTCGGCAGTCTGTCTTTATACTGAAAAAATGTTTTTATTTGGAAACTGTTGCGAAAAACAAACTTAAAATCAAGTTGGGGATAAAATTTCCTCAAATTCCTCGTTAAACATTGTTTTAGTTCATCACAAGGTGGCCCAATATACGGAAGAGATACATATAAAGCACATTTGGAAACTGTAGCTACCGTGACCTTTGGCTTATCGAACATTTTGTTTAGAAACGTTTTAAGAGTATAGTCAAAAATATATTGAGGGTATCCATTAATAGAAAAAAATGTCCTCAAATAATTTAGCTCGTCGCAAAACTTATGATAGTTTGATAATGAAGTGTCGAAACTAGCGCTAGTCTGAATGCCCCTTTTTTAGAAAAAATGAATTTAATTCTTTTGGATGTTGAAAATAAGGGTTGTTAGTAATAAGGCATAAAATTTTTTTATCTAAAATGTAATATGCTAGACAATTTATGTAATTGAATGCTATTTCCATTTTTATTTCGATAATCTCCATGCATAACTTCATATTCACACAGTGAATTGTAATTTACATGAGGAAAAAGATTCTTTTTTTATAAAAATTGTGAACTTTTAAATTTGTAGTCTGATCCTTATCAAATTTGGCTACAGTATGTAATTTCTAAAAAGAAACACAATTTCTTTTGTTCATTTTTTCGATTCAGGCCTTAGTTTTTTGAAAAATTGAACACATTAGTTTTTTAGTTCAAATCTCTTGATATTTCAAAAAAATAGAACTCATTGAGTTTTTACGCTAGAACAAAACCAAAGACAATTGTAGAATCCTTGAAGCATTGTAAACAAAGTTACGCTTTTAAATTTTCCATTTTCAGTTTTGTTTTCTTTTCATTTGGGGTCGAAAATTCAGGATTTTTGGCCTCCTTACACCCCCATGGGGGAGGGGAATCTAGTTTCCGTAACGCCATTAAATATTAAGACCGAATAGTCCAACACCTAAGGGCCCTTTCTCAATAAAAACAAAAAAATGGCTCATCGGACCGCCAGGGGCCTGGGTTGACCTCCATAACATTGAAAACATGTCACCCACAATAGTATTTCATTTGTGAAGAAAAACGAACATTTATCAATCAAACTTTAATACTTGATAAGTTATAAATATGACGTCCATAGATAGGAGTTTCATTCAACATGCTGGCATGCAGACCAGAGTAAAAAAATCATTGTAGCCGTACTAAAGCAGTGGTCAATCCCCTAAACGGAAAACTCACTTACATCATTTCCCGTTGTTTTCATTGTCAACTTCGTCAATCGTAAGCCCGTTTCTTAAAGAACATAGGTTCAAAAATATTTAATTCTCCAACGTTAATTTCCATTATTAAATACACAAGCAGTAAATTGTTATTCTAAAATAACCTAAAATATCTATAGAAACATTCCAAAAATGCCAACAATTATTTTCGGTCTCTTTCAAGGCTTAGGTATAACCGAATAGATACCCTCATAATTTAGAGTAGACTACAATTTCAGAGTAAAGAATGGAAGAACGTCGCTTGAGCAGCCGAAATTGAAATATGGAGCAACCGATCTATATTCATTATTCAATTTTCCTTAATTTTTAACTCCATTTCGTTCAATAGATGCAAATTTTCGTTCATGACGATTAGCATCTCAAAATTTTGTTCGCACAGAGATCACCTCTTGGCCTACAAAATATCCTCTCCCATAGAAAAAGGCGCTCAGCTGCAGCATTGGAGGAAGTGGCAGTTCGAATCACCATAAAATATTCCTACTAACTTAATTCAACTTCTTGGAACTTCTTCGGAACATTCTGCACTGAGATGACAAGGACACGTTCACATGTTCTGTCATAGAGTGGCAAATCCTACTTATATCTGAATCGTTGATGTTGATTATTTTTTTACAATTTCCCAGACAATGAGCTACATCATTGCAGTTTTAATCGGTCACACAACAAATAAACAAACAAGCGGGTTCGTCAGTGCGAGGAGGTATACACTATGTAGCTTATAATCATACTCGTCTCATTTTGATCGAATTTCATCATCATGTTTTATTCAATATATATTGAACATGTAAATCATTGTTTGATTTGTTTTTGTTCAGTGCTCGTGAACATTCGGTCATTGGGAAATGTAACCCAATTAACGAAGCTCTAGCAGCAGTCGAACAAGACGACCATTTCATGCTCTCATAACGCTATCAAATCTACCACTCTCGCTGCCCTCTAAAGTCTTAGATGGCCTCATCAAAACTTTTCTCTCATAGGCAACTTCTAACCAATTTTTTACGTTCTTTATGAACTCTTTCACAATTTAAACTTCTATTTTTAGCCCTCAACCTCCTTCGTTTGAACTTTTACCAATAATGAAAACTCCTAACTTTTCTTGAGGAGCAGTTCTTGCTTCCACTGGCCAGAGCTACTCTTTATAATCTTAGCTCAACAAACTACAAGCTAATTATGATCGCATAACTCAACACCACGAATGCGGTCACTTAACGCACAAAAGAAGTAGCTTGCAATTTGAAGCGAATAATGCAGATGAAGAATACTATCTCATTATTCGGGAATTGGAATACCCACCTACTTTTGAAGACATATGTCTAGTAAGCTTCTAGTTTAGTTGCCTTGAATAAGCATGAATAAGTTAATGAACTTCACTGGCAACTTTTCTAGAATTAAATTGTGAACTTAAAAATCAATTTCAGGTTTAGTCTTTATAAGTATTTGTGTGTAATTTTTCGCTTCTTAGAAATTTTTTCATGTCCCACCATTTACCAAAATCTTTTCAACTTTTGTTTCCATAAATTTAAAAA